>PVJA010044721.1:0-15900 GCA_004027025.1 Myocastor coypus | reverse complement strand
GCTATGCAGTTGAGGCTGGCCTTGAGCTCACTTTTGTAGCCCAGGCTGGTCTCGAACTCACACCAATCCTCCTGCCTCAGCCTCCCGAGTGCTGGGATTACAGGCATGAGCCACCACACCCGGCGCTGCTAATCTTGAAATGTCATTGGTAACCAATTTGAAATTTAATGTATTTCAGTGTTGTGCATCAACATTGAATGTTTAAAACCACAATTCTAAATGTTTGATTTCTGTATCTTACTGACAAATACAAAATGAAAAAAAATTTAAGGATCCAAAATTCCTTTTTACCTTGGGGATATAAGTAAATATATATCTATGTTTGTTTTGTTGTAGACATGCAAAGACTTTTTAAAACAAAAATAGCTTGGAGTTCCTAGCTTAGAAATTTTTAAAACTGTGATAGGTGATAAGGTGATACTTTCACATTTGTTCAAAAGTGTGTCTGTTTGGCCTCATTAGTTTTAGTCTCATTTCTTGCTTCTTAGTGAATAACTTTGCTGTGAAATGCTGTGAATCTTTACTTGTCTTTTATTACTACAGACCTGGAAAGGTAGATGGAAGGTTATTGACATTCTTTGACTTGATTTTTGAGATTTCTCACTCTCATCACTGTCTAAACAAATAAAAAAATTGCTGGCTGCTCACAGTTTTATGTCTTTGGACAGATATAATGTGTCATTTTTCATATCCTATTATCAAAGGTAAGTGCTAGTATTTTAATTGGGAAGTTGGTTTTTTAAAAAAATCAAATACCAAAGAAAGCCCATCTGAAAGTCCAATAAAGTAAAATTACAACATTGCAAAATAGAGTTACTGAGCCAAAACCTCGCAGTTTGAAGATCTTTACTACTAAAGATGTCATTGTGTGAGAAAAGGGGAGAGGAAGTAGTTTGTGCTGGTGAAACTTCTTTGAATCACATGTAAGGAGCCAGGGTGTATTTTCCTCATTCCTAGAGGAAGCAGGCCCCTTGCTGTGCAAGTCCCTGCACTAAACTACTTCCTTTGAACTGGGAACACTGAGCTGGGTGCTTTGTATTTGCGTGGGTGTGGTGAGCTCCCTTGGATGGGGACTGAAAGTGAAGTTGGAAATGGTTAAGTATTTTCTTTTAAGCTCCTATTTGTTTGTTTGTTTGGTACAGGGTCTCACTACCCAGCTCTGACTCATAGTGATCTTTCTGTCTCAGCCTCCTGCAGGGCTGGAATTACAGGTGTGTACCACCATGCCTGGATTCGATGACTTGCACCTAGGATTCCAGGGCTAGCATGGCACATAGTATGGGAGATTGAACTCTGATCCTTGCGCTTGCCTGGCAGGTGCTTAGACTGCTGAGCTATCTCTCTAGCCCGTGGAAATGTTAGATGATGAAATGCTTGAGAAACTTGTATGTAGCAAAGGTGGGCTTGGAAATGGTCCTGTCACTCCCGATCTCTTCTGCAGGTATGTGTTTCAATACTGAGGACTGCACCGATTTCTATAGCACTTATTCCCTGAAGTTTAAGCTACTAATATTGGTACTGTATTTTTTTGTAACATAAAGCATAGTTTCAGATGTCGTGTAGAGAGTCCTTTGTGGAATGTTTCTAATACCTTTTAGTCTCCACAGAGTCTTGGGACACCTTGGTGACTATTCTGTTTGGGTGTTAATAATGTGAGGGTAGAGATGATTGCTGTTTAGATTCCTTCCTTCCTCCCTTTCCCTTTCCCTTTCCCTTTCCCTTTCCCTTTCCCTTTCCCTTTCTCCCTCTCCCTCTCCCTCTCCCTCTCCCTCTCCCTCTCCCTTCCCTTTCCCTCCTTTATTTTGTGACTAGCTCCTTCCACCCTGTGGGTGGAGCTGACATGGCAGGCGGTGCTGGGGATCAACCATGGTCCCTGTGCACTTGCCTATGCTTGCCTAAGTAGGTGCTTTAGACCACTGAGCTATCTCCCTGGCATGCATGCATGCATTCATTCATTCATGTGCTGAGCCTCAAACTCAGGACCTTGCTCTTGTAAGGTAGGTGCTTGTGTTGTTGAGCTCTATCCCTGGACTCTTTTTTTTAAACGGTATTGAGTACAAGGTCTACAAGGTCTCACTACACAGACTGGACTCTTAATGATCCTCTGGGGGCCAGTGAGATAGCTCAGCAGTCTAAAGCCTGCTTGGGCAAGCTTACGTAGGCACAGGATCATGATTCCATTGTTTTTTTTTTTATTTTTTATTTTTTATTTTTTTCTTGTTTCAGAACCTTTGTTTATTCACTCATTTTTATGGCCGGCTCAGCCCCCCCACCCACGCAGGGCAGGGCTGGCGCAGCATGTGGTGCAGGGGATTGAACCGCGGTCCCTGAAGCCGCCCATGCTTTCCCAAGCAGGCGCTTTAGACCACTGAGCCATCCCGCCGGGCCCCGTGATTCCATTCTTAGTACCACATGCTACAGCAGCTCCTCCCTCAGGGTGGGTGAGCTAGCACCCCCCTCCCTCCCAAAAAAATCCTCTTTTTTTCAGCCTCCCAAGCACTGGGATTACAGGCACATGCCACCACACCCAGTCTCAATCCCCAGCTCAAGGAGCCCTGGGGATGGGGCTGGCACAGCATGCATAATCATTTTTAAAGAAGGAGTGACACAAGTTTTCAGTGAGTGACGTGGTGGTGTGTCCTGCTGCCTGTGGACAACGTCTGGATCTGTAAAGCAGTGTTTGCATATTAACAGGTATTGGCTTCTCATAGGCTCAATGTTTGTGCCATCAGATTGCCAATACACAGTGCTAGACACATATGCTTGCTATTGTTGCTTTTGTGTGGCATTTTCCAGAATATTTAATTCTTGGTGTATTTCTTTTACAATTCCCCGTCCTTGACGCAAGGATGGATAGGATGAATGTATATGTTACTCATGATTTTGGGTTCCATTGATATCCAAGGTCATGGTTAAGTTTACACTGGGAATTTTTGAAGTAGATATGTTTTCTTCTTGTATTTGAGAACTTACACTTTTTTCCCTGAGGTATCCTAAAAACAAAGGTATGATTTTCACATTCTTGGTTAGAATCCCTAGTCCACTTCTAATTTGTTTAAACTCTCTGAACTTTACTTCAAGAAATAAAGAAAATAATTGTGCTTTCTGTCCAGATTACGGAGGATTTGATAAAAATAGGCTCAATTTATTTTGACATAGTAAGAGTTTGAGTAACTGTAGCTAAAAGGGGGTGGGATAAATCTTTATAAACATGATATTTCCTTTCAGGAAAGAGAATTTATTTGTTTTATCTCTCATTGGGATATTTTCGTCAAATTCTTTCCATGCTGCACTGGTTACATCCTCATGCTCCAATGTTATGCGGCTTTCTGATGTATGTGCCTTCGCATACAAAGTCTTGAGTCTTGTTTCAGTTGGGTTACTGGGAGTGGCTTGGTCTCTGAAGGCATTCAGAGCAGAGCATCTCACCAGAAATGTTTTATAGTCACCTCTTAGTAATACCATGTATTTATTTTTTGACTGCTAAAATAGTATAATTTTTGTTAAAAAGTTTATAGAACACAGCCAGTTTATCTAGACTTCCTTCCCTAAAGATATCATTAGTATTTATATTTTCTTTTATATGCTTTCAGTAGCCCCTCCTCCCTTTGCTTTTTATTCTAGAAGTTAAAATTTCAGAAAAGTACAGAAGTACAATAAGTATTTACATAATTTCGAGACATTTACTTACTCTGCAGTTCAAGTTTATAGGGATTCCCCTGCCTCAGCCTCCCGAGTGCTGGGGTTATAGTCATGCACTGCCATGCCCTATGTGTCCTAAACATTTTATTATTTAAGCCATGAATAACTCAGTAGCATGCTTTTAAGTTTCATCTCTACTTTTAACATGCCAACCCTCTTCTACCTCAGGACATATCCAGTTGTTTATTCCTGATTACTCTAGTTAATTCTTGGTAGCTAGGGTTTGTTAGTTTGGATTACTGAGTATCCATAGAACCGCTTCCTCCAAGTCAGCTTCTTACTTGTACCTGAATGCTCTTGGTGAGGAGCTGAAGTGAGTGTTTTTGGTGGACACAGTTTGGTGGTGGGTGGAAGGAGCTGGTGAAGCCCGTCCTCCTGTCTCCCTCCACAGAACAAAGAGGTGTTAGCTTTCGGGTTGGGAAGCCCAGTCCGTGTGGCTGCTCTTGTTCTGAGCTGGAGGCCCACTTGGCTGATCTGACCCCAGCTTCTCCTGTGTCACAGGGTAGCAAGTAGCTTTGTACACTCACTGTCTACAGCAGTGGTTCTGAACCTTTCTAATGCCATGACCCTGCAATACAGTTCCTCATGTTGCACTGACCCCAAACCAAAAGATAATTTTGGTGGCTATTTCAAAACTGTAATTTTGCTATAGTTATGATTTGGAATGGCTTTAGGTGCCCCCTGTGTTTTGGTTGTTTGACACCCGCTGGGGTCGTGACCCACAGGTTGAGAACTGTTGGTCTACAGTGTTTCTCTGGCAGGTGTTATTTCAACCAGTTGATTGTGTTGAGTAAATCTGATGAAATGGCCATGTTATGGCCTGGTGAGGTAGATCCTGGTTAGGCAAGGGCAGGGACCAGAGATCAGGGTTGAGTCCTCAATACCACATACTGCACTGGTCCCACCCCCAGGTGTGCTGAGGTGTATGGAGGCTGGGTGCGGTGGAACACCTCTAATCCCAGTCTGGGGAGGCTGGAAACAGGAAGATCACTTGGAGTCTGAGCTGCATAGTGAGACCCTGTACCAAATACATGAAAAAAAAAAAAATTACCATTTTATGTTTTTTATATTATCTCAGAAAAAATTACAGAAAAGTGCAGTGTAGTCATCCCATATTTAAATAACTGGACAAGCTAACTTGTTCATTTAGTAATATATGTTACTATAAGATATATATCCAGTGTCTTAGTCACTGGGCCCATTCGTTAAATCTGGGAAAAAATGATACTGTTGTCAGGGTATTTTATTGACCAAGGTGTGGAAAGTTATGCTGACAAGAAAAAGGCAACCTGGTTAAGATGCACTGAACTAATTTTGATGCTTACATCTAAGGGATAACTGAAACAGTTTTCCCTAGAAGAGTTTTCTGTGTCATTGTTTGGATCCATTATTGTTTGGGGACTTTGGAAATTTGACATTGCAACTACCCAGGCTAATAACATTTTAAAAATAAGAAAAAGTAAATTTATATTAAATTGATACATAGATATTTATTGGTTAAATAATGTTAAAAGTGTTACTCATATAGCTATACTTTCAACTGCTTTAATTATGGAAGCCTGATTATTGTGGTTGCTTGGAAAAAAGGCTGACCTTAATTTTAATTTATTAGCTATAGCTTTACCATATAATTATTCAAGACTTGCTCCTGTGGTTGTAGTCATCCTTGAAAAAATTGAAGTCACTTACTGTCCCAGGCTACATGCTTCTTATCCCTGTCATCAAATCGAGGGAGTGCGCTGATCTATCTTCTGTCTCCTTGTTTTCTCTTCACTGAAAGAATTTCAGTGCAAAACCTATTTTCTGACACCTCACTTCTCATTGATACAAGGGGCTTTTGCTCCAGTGATTTTAGCAGTGCTTAACATTTTACACTCAGTAGCTGTGTCCAGGAAAAGCTGTGTACTCAGGGTGATACAGCACCTACTAATTTGCTTGCTGAAAGATGGGCCTATACATTTAGGAAGACATCAGAATATTTGGCTAAGTGTTACCAGTCAGTGTCTCATTTTTCAGAACATGAAAACTTGAACAGGCTACTATGAAGATACTGTGCCATATAGGTGGATGTTACTTGCTAAATTTCTATCCTGGTTAGATTTATTCATTCAAAAACCGTTCTGCTATATCCTAATTTGTGTAATGAGAATTAAGGTCAGTTCTTTGCCTTTCATGTGCCAGTTCTGTTTGCTGTTCCTGAGAATGATATTCACTTTTCTGTTTGCAGTATTGGGCAGCAACATCTTTAGTCACAGTACAGCAGGTCAAGTACAGAAATCTGTAGGTCTGACAACTCTTTGTTCTGTCTGTCCTACCAAGAGGTATAGACAAGGCCTTCACCGAAGGGGAAAAGGCAGACAAAATAAAACAGCTTCTCATCCAGTGGAGAATCTCTAGGTTGTAAGAGGAACTAAAAGCATCATCTGGAAAGCCAGAAAAACAGCATTCTCTTATGAACGTAGAGAAGCTACTTATTCCCAATGACCTTGTGAACTTTTATGGCTGTACTTCTTTCCTTAATAAAGAATTCAAGAAGGGAGATAGCTGAGTACAATAAGCACTTGCATTGCAAGCATAAGGCCCTGAGTTCGATCCAAGGTAGCACAAAGAAATAATTTAAGGAATGTATTTAGTGTGGCTTATTTGCATAAACTGTCAAGGAAAGGAAAGGAAAACATCATTTCCAACTATTATTTGCCAAATTATATAGTGTCACCCCTTTGCTAAGAAGGGTCATGGCTTAGGGGACAGCAAAATTAATGCCTGAGGGAAAGGTACCCCTATTGTAGTTCTCTATGTAGCAAGTGAAGGAAAAAAAGTATAATGATGTTTCAAAATTAGCAGATCAGATTCCAGGCAGACTGATTAATGCTGTTTCTCACTGGCATGCTGTTGATTTTTTCCCACATTAAACTTGTAATGTATGGTTTATATTTTTTTAAATTTGGAAATGAACATAATAGAGATAAACTTTCTCCCTTCAATTCTGGTGAGGTTGCTTCTTGGAAACTTCCAGCATCCTGACTGACTGCTGCAACGGTACCTTGTGTTTACCTTTTCCTTGGTTCTTTTGTTCATTTTTTGGTGAGTCTGCTTAACCAGTCCTCCCCTCTCCCCCCTTTGAAATCATCTGTGTGGAGCTGAGTGTTCTCTGACTATACTTATGAAGTGATTTCTTATGTCTTGTTAGTATCTTAAATCAAATTTCATTTTCCTTTGCATACTGCGTTATAGATAATAAAGCTTACTTTTTGGTTTTGGAAGTACAGAGTTTAGTGTGTTTGGTAGTAGGATAGTATAAGAATTGATAGCAGAATTCAGCTATCTATAAAATTACTCAATTTCCCCTGCCATGCTATAGTTTTGCTATTGACTTTATGTAGCTACAGACTGGAAAATCACACAGATTATAGAACAGGTTTTGCTCTGGAAGCTGCAGAGTTGTTTGGTATAATAAGGAAATAGACATTTTTACAAATATAATTACATTACATTGTAAGTATGACAAACATGGTTTATATATCTTCAAACTATGTATCTTGCGAAAATTAAGCATTATGAAATGAGGTATGACAGATATTACAGGGGGATGGGAGATAGTTCCATATTGAACCCCAGTCCCACAAAAAAAAAAAAACAAAAAACTTACAAGTAAAATAAATTCTGATTTATGTTATATTTATAGAGAATACCGAAACTTTTCAGATCTTTAATTTTTTGTGTCTAAGCATCTGTGTGTGTGCATGCATGCGCACACACACACACCCCCCCCCCCCCCCCCCCCCCCGCAAAAAAAAAAAAGCCAACTATATTTTTCAGAAGGGTCAGAGAGAATTGATTATGATGATACACAGCAAGCAGGACAGTTGTAGTTGTTGGTCTGTTCCAAAGCCTACAGAAGGTTCTTATTTCATAAGCAGAGACAATTTGTTTTATTTTGTATGCCGTATGGTTTTACAACTGCAGAGATCAAACAGATTTGTAGATGTAAACTTCAGTTCTGTACTGAAAAACTTTGACTCATGTGATGATTTTCAGAAAGTGCTGGAATCATTGATGCCGACCGGGTCTGTTGCAGTTATCCGTTGTCATTTTTGTAAGCAAGTATGGATGGTGGTTTTTATTTGGAAATAAATTGTCAACTGGAATGCAGCAATTTTTTGTTGTTGTTGTTTTTTAATGGAGATGATTAAAATCAGCAGTCCTTAGAGTAATAGCTTTGAGGCTGCCCAGGTGGTCTTCAGAAAATACAAGCATTTCTTCTTAGAGAAGTTTTTTTTTTTTTTTTTTTGGTCTTTTTGAGACAGGGTCTTGCTATGCAATTGAGGCTGGCCTTGAGCTCACTTTTGTAGCCCAGGCTGGTCTCGAACTCCCACCAATCCTCCTGCCTCAGCCTCCCAAGTGCTGGGATTACAGGCGTGTGCCACCACGCCCGGCCTTAGAGAAGTTTTAATTACGCCAATTTATTTTGGGGATGGTCTTCAAATCTAGCTTTTTTGACTTCTGTTTTTAAAAGGGGAAAAGGTGATAGTGCACCAGTGACTGTCCTCGTTTTTGATGTCCGAATGTGTGCACTCTGTTCTGAGGTCACAGCATGTGGGTTGGTTTTTTTTAATACCTGTTCAGTTTATCTAAAGTAGGTATATGTTCCTGGTTCCTTTATTTTTTGATTAAAAAATTTAAAAGGGCATTCAAATTTATCTAAATTGTCTCCACTTGTACATGCAAAATTTGATAGCTTCCAGGCTGTCCTCTCTGCTTGGAGTGCTCTTCTGCGAGAATGCAGTGCTTTCATCTCACAAGACTTGAAATTTTAGACAAAATTCTATTCTAAGAAAATAGGATCTTCAGATTCAGCTTCGTATGTGATCAGTTTTTCTTTTTTGTACCAGCCAACTCTGTTGTCATAATTAATTCTTTTAATTTTGTTTTACTTGGTTTCCCTGCTGTTTATCTAATCTAGCCTTAAAATTAGGGACTCTATTTCTTGTTTTCTGCTCTATCTCCAGCTCTTGTCTCACAAGGGGTGCTGAGTAATTTGTTGAATAGGTGACAGTATAGTTGTATAAACTTTGCTTAATGTAAATAGAACTTTTTTCCTTTTGCTAATTTTCATATAGTCTTCCGTAATAGTGTTTGTGCTTTTTTCTTTTTTGAAATAACTGCCCCCTTTCTGCTTGTATATACTCAGAAGATTAAGTTATTTCTGATTTTTCTTTTTACATCAGCGGTGTGTGATAGCTATTATTTTGCTATTTCCCAGACAAGTAATTTCCAGAGCCTGCAGTATTAATAAGTGGGCAATAATGAATTTTTATTTAAACTTTGCAAAATATTGTATGTTGTCAGTACAGAGAGCGAACTGTGAGGCTATTAGGAAATGCAGAATCCATGTCATCCTTTCCCTCACTTCCTGAGGACATGGAGGACAAAAGGAGCTTATCTGGTGCTCACTAAAGTACAACGATTAGTATGGTTAGTGGATTGTGTCCCTTCGTTCTCATGCAGTACTCTCATACAGAACCCTTGCATTTGGCAGGAAATCATCAGACTTTGCTGTGCCTATCAAACATAGATAAATAAGTGTTCCATATGTGTGTGTCTTGTATTCTGTTGGGCCAATGACAAGAAGAGATGTCTAAGACATGAAGCATATGGTGGGGATGGCACTCACATTGAAGGACATCATTCCTAGGTGCAAAGTCATTTTAATGGAGGCCCTGAGTGGCAGGATCTGTCATGATGACTTTCTGCCCATTGCTGCAAAAGGATTTGGTCTTTGGAACAAATATGCTTATATAGCAAACCAAATAGTATATGTGGGGATAAGTTGGTCCCATGCATCAAGTAAGTTGGAGTGGAATGACAGAAAGAAACTTCTGTCCTATTGGATGCTTTCTCACCCCTGCACTCCTGCTCTGAGTGGAAGCCTGCTCTGTGGCATTCCCTCATGAAAACACATTGAGAATTGAAGTGTAAAGCTGAATATCTCATACTTTAATCAGATAAGCTGAACTTTGTTTATTTTGTGTTGCTTTTTAATAATAAAATTCACTCTTCCACCATTTTGGTTTTGGGAGTTTAATGTAGGGAAAATTGAGCTGTATATTTCCAGCATCCCATCCCTTCTTAAAATAAAAAAAAAAAAAAAAAAGAAAAAAGAGTTTGAGACAAGGTGTTGCTCAAATGCCCAAGCTTGCTTTGAACTTAAGATCCTCTTGCTTTATCCTCCCAAATGGCTGCAATTTATAGGCATGTGTTGTGGCACCTGGATTGTTCCATCTGGTAAAAATACTCAAACATACTTTCCAAGGATGATTCCTTCCTCTCTCGCTTTTGATACAGAAATCTTCCTTAAAACAGTAGTATTTATATCATAATACTACTGTTTATCATAATATGAAGCGTAACCCATCAAGTTGCTTATAAAAAGCCCAATTAGGGCAATTGCCAAGTGAGGAGTGACTCCTGAGGAGGTCATCTTTTTTTTTTTGCTATTGGTCCTTTGGCTATAGGTAGAGAGGGGACAGGACTGGAGTCTACCCTCAAATTCTAACCTTTTATCCAGTGAAAACAAGAACAACAAACATACAGTGACCACAGTATCCCCGTGACACCAGCTGTAATCTCTCTGGAGGGCTGTGTGTTCTTCCCTCACTTTGTTTGCAGTACTGCCAAGTATCAGGTCTAGAGCAGTTTTCAGCCTTGGTTTCCAGCCTTGTGGAGATAGCCTGCCAAGAAAAGTGATACCAATAGGATTCTCAGCCTGGGCATGATGAATATGAATTATTTTACCAAGTGATTTTCTATGATTTTTTTTTTTTTTTTTTTAGGACAGGATCTACAGGGTGTGAAGGGTCTCACTACGTTGGTCAGACTCATAGTGATTCCCGTATTTTCAGCCTCCCAAGCACAGAATTACAAGCCCGGCCATTGTGCTTTGCTGTTGCGCTCTGCCGAGTAGGCTCTTTAGTCCACTGAGCTATCATGCTAGCCCCAGGTAGTAGTTTTAAAATGACAGGGTGCTCAAGGGAACATGAAGGTAGTATACATGTACTGAAGTCTCTTGCAAGTCTCTTGAGGACACAATGTTGGATTCCACCATGGGAGAACATTTTGAAAAGATTTTAGTATGTTACTATTAATGGAATATCATGTTTCCATATGCATCATTGGTCTCTGCAACCTTGATTTCTTTTGTCTTTTAAAGATTTGTGACTATTTTATAGTGATTTGGAAGAAATATGCTGCATGGTGCTCTGGTATTATTTGATCTCAGTATTTTTGAAGTTTTTATAATCTAATCAATAAACTATTGCTGATTGAGAATATAGAGCCCAGCAGACCAAAAGCTTTTCTTGAGTCAGCTAAGTGTATAGATTGATCTACTAACAAAATCTTGAAAGACAAATATTTATAAGTATTTTACATTGTACTCCGTATTTAAAAGGAATGAAATGTATCAAACACTGTAAGAATTATGCTCATAGCTTTTGTTTTCTCTGGGCACATCATTAAGATAGTGTCTGTAAAAAAAGAATTCCCTGGGTATCTGTTTAAAAAAGGCATATTCAGTAGCTATGTTGATGCATGACTGGAAGGGAAGGGAAGCTGAGGCAGGAGAATTTATTTATTTATTTATTTATTTAAGGAGAATTTAGATGAGTTCAAGACCAGTCTGAATTGTATAGCGAGACAAAAAAAAAAAAAAAATATATATATATATATATATATATATATATATATATATACATATATATATATATGTATATATTTTTTTAAAATATATATATATATATAGACAGACAAACTAAATAGATGTTCGATCTCTACCTCTGACTGGGCCAATGAGGATCCAGGAAACTATGTTTCCCACGAACATCTGTTGTGATTCTAATACTCTTCAATAAGGGCTTGTTCTTTGACCTGGCATCAGAGGCTGTGATAATGGTTTATATTTAGTTGCACATGAAGTTTGGGTTTATAGGGCTGGGGATATCGCTCAGTGGCACAGTGCCTGCCTGGCAAGTGCGAGGTCCTGAGTTCAATTCCCAGTCCCCCCCGCCCCCCAAAAGTTTGAGTTTATTGCATTTAAAAAATTACGTGTCACCACTGGGTTTCAAAGGTCCTTCCTCAAGGCCAGATTCGGGACTACATTTACTGTGGCAGGTGATTCATTAAACAGAAATTTTCTTTCTTAAAGATGTGATTGTGGGGATGGATGATGCATGTCATGGCAGTTACTGAAATTGCTCTTCTATGTTCGTATTCCCACCCTGGTGTTCCAGGGTTGCTCTTGTACTTCTCTCTGACTTCCCTGTGTGTGCAGTCTCTTTTTCTTTTTATGCTTGTCTGTTGCGCAAATAACCTGGTGATGAGCAGGCAGTGGTGTCTGTATAAATAAATCTCTGTATTTAAGAAAGTACATTTTGTCCAGTTACATAGTTTTTTCTTGGCCACCAGTACGAGTATTCCCTTTGTCTGATTATTTTTCTTATGATGCCTTTTGGTTCCAAGATGAGGAAAAGGCCCAGAGATAGAAAGTTATGCCTTCTCATATGAGGTTCTCTTTAGCACTTACTTTCTCCCTGGATTTGTACTGAATTTTGTTTCTTTTTCTTTTAAATACAAAAGCTGAAGCAAACTGGAATGGTGACGGTGAAATTATTCATTATTGAAAATATCTTTCTCATGTTTCTCTCCCTTAACCCCAGTTTATTTCTGTGAAGTTTTTTTTTTTTTTATGTAGCTGATTATAGCTCTTTCTAGGAAGGTACAAATGTGCTTTTGGAGAGTCTTGTTTATTCCTTCCAACTAAGTCATAGGCTGAAATTGGTAAGAGAAAGTAGCTAATTATAAAGACACACACTTGAGCCTACAGTAAAATCTGGACCAGGTGTGGTAGAACTAATAATGGTGGTTGTCCTAGCTACTCTTCTCTCTCATTGCTGGGACAAACACCAGACACTCAAAATGAGGGCAGGAAAGATTTATTTAGGTCACTGTTACTGGAGGTTTCAGTCCATATTCAGCTGGCTCCAAGGCAGAGGGGCACATGGCAGAAAACAACCTTTCATGGTGGCAGGCAAGAGCAAGAGCTCTTCCTTTCTTACATCGACATGCAAATCATCTGCCCCAGGGGAGGTGCAGCATCACACCCACAATTATCAATTACAAATTCCAGAAGCCACCCCATGACTCCATGTCACTTTGTGGGAGACACTTATGCACAAACCATAACAGTGGTACAGTAAAACTGTGTGTTAAGTAGTGCTTGAAGTTTTAAGGATATTTACTCAGTTTATATTTATAAATAGACCCCATCCAAGGACTGTTGATTCTAATCTATGTATTACAGAAAACAGAAACTGAACCATAGAAAAATGAAGATGTCTGCGTAAGCAGGTGCAGGGTTTAACCCCCCCAGCCTGCCATGATGGCCTTGCCATTGGGGCACACTGAGATAGTGAGTGACTGGGCATGGTGGTGCATGCCTGTAATCCCAGCATGGGAGAGGCTGAAAACAGGAAGAATCACTACAAGTCAGGGATGTGTAATGAGACCCTATAGACTAGTGATTCTCAACCTTTCTAATGCTGTGAACCCGCAATACAGTTCCTCATGTTGCGGTGACTCGAAACCAAAAAATAATTTTGGTGGCCACCTCAAAGCTGTAATTTTGCTACAGTTATGATTTGGAATGGCTTGTTAGGTGACGCCTGTGTTTTGGTTGTTCAACCCCCGCCGGGGTGGTGACCCACAGGTTGAGAACCACTGCTGTAGACCTTTTACTAAATACATTAAAAGAAAAAGAAAGATGAAGTAATTGAACTAAATTAGAAATTGCAGAGTCAGATTTCAAAAATGGGTTACCTGCCACCATATTCCATCTGTTCTTCTCCATGGTGCAGTGTTATTCTGCTATTTCCAAATTAGGTGTTTGTAGCACCTGACCAGAAGCTGCATCAGGGAGAATGGTGGCATTTGAGGAGGGCAGGGTCTTTTAGCTGTGTAAGCAGAAATGAGAAGGTGGGAATCTGCAAAGTCCCTGCGTGAAATGAACCTCTGTAGGGTTCCAACCAAAGATGCAAATGGAGGCGATGACATCAGGTAACTGGGTGGGCAGGGCAGGTGGAAGCCTTCCTCTAAGGAAGGTAGACAGACTGCTGCAGGTGAAGCTCTGTGCTCTCCAAATCTTGTGCTAGTACATAAATTTTTGACAAGTTTAGGTGCTTCAGAGGATAATTGTGAGCATATTGTAGAATTGACATTTAAAATAAACTTTTTACATGATGAATTTAAGTACAACTGATGAAAAAAGTTTTATATTTTCATATCAGCTACCATTCAGTTAAATAAAACAAGTAGAAGTAAAGTGAATTATAGTGGCACATGTCTGTAATTTCAGGTTCTTGGGAAGCTGAGACAAGAGAATCCAAGCTCCAGGCAAGCTGAATGCTTCAACAAGCCCTTGTCTCTAAGGGCCAAGAATGTGGCTCAGCATGTGTATAATACTCTGGAGTTTCTCATCATTACAGCCAAATCCCCATCTCCTCATCTCCATCCGTGTCCTTGTCCCTTACCAAAAATATTGAGCAAGCTCTTTACTTACTAATTTATTTATTTGTATTTTAGGGAAGAGTCTACAGTGTTGAGGGTCTCACAAGTACATCGGACTCCTAGTGATCCACCTGTTTGCAGCCTCCCTAGAGATGAGATTACAGGCACGCTCCACCATGCCCAGTCTCAATTACCATCTCAGTGGGTCTGGCATGGCAGGCCTAGGGATCAAACGCCTGGGCCCTGTGCCTGCTTACAGGCGCTTTAATTCACTGAGCTATATGGCCCACCCTTTGAGCAAGCTCTTTAGTTGAAGCTATTTCTTTGATTTCATTCAAAATTGTTTTTATTCCTTTTCTCCCTGAATTTTCTGTCTTTTATGACTTATTATGTCATGCTTAATTAGTTAAAAATGTATGAAATCAGAAATTTTAATTCTGTGCCTAAAGTATTATTCAATATAGAAATTGTTTTAACACTTTAATTAGTAGAATAGTTGATTAAAAATAAAATGATAATGACATGCATTCTGGTGAATAATTAATACAGGTAAGATGTATCTCTTTAACCATTTGTTTCATGTCTGTTCAACCATTTCCCCCTCCCTACTGTATTTGTTGGTCACTGGATGATGAAAGGTTTTATATCATGTATTCTAGTTTTCCTTTTTACATACTTTTTTTTTTTCCTGTGGTACTGGGGATTGAACTCAGGTCCTTGCATTTGCCAGGCAAGCACTTATTCTACTGAGCTATTTCCCCAGCCCTTTACATACTTTTTATAGACTCAGGCATCCATCCTCAAAATTAAAAAGGATGAAAGTTGTTGTAAAGTCAGTCTTCATGCTGTTTTATGTTATGACTGGCTCAGCCTGCCCTGGGGGCGGGGCTGGCACAGCATGTGGTGCAGGGGATCTGTGGTCTCTGCAGTTGCCTAAGCTCTCCTAAGCAGGTGCTTTAGGCCCCTGAGCCATCTCGCCAGCCTTTCATGCTCTTTTTGAAGTTAGACTCCCTGGAAATAGTCACATAGTGGTCTGTTATCAGAAGTTCTCTAAGCGATCTTTTGGCTGAGGACAGAAAGATTGGATCTTCCTCTAACTTGGTTTGACAGTCTGACTCAGGAAAGGGTTTGTTTGCATGCATGCTTTGAATGTCTTCATTTCTTGGCATCCAGACCCCTTCATTTCCAGTAGCTTCTGGGTTTGTGCTCTGCAGGTTTTGTATCCTGATTACCATGTACTCACTGAACTGGGAATGGGGGGCACTGGGGGTGTAGGAGGTGGTGGTGGTGGTGGTAGATGTGTTGGCTCTGCTCACTTCAGAGAGTGACAGAGGACAGACACGTTTATATGTTTAAGAACTCCGTTTACAGCTTTTAAAAATATAGGTTGGGGGATGAAACACATCTGAACTTATATATATAGGAAACTGATTTTAAACCAAAAACCTGTTTTTAGCATGAAAATAAAGCAGAGAATTTATCAGTTTGGGTTAAGAAGAGGAGTTGTGAGGCCCCGTTGGAGTTGGGGAGGCTCATGTGAGTGGCTGCTGCCTTGTGCTGTAGCTGCTGTAGCAGGTAGAAAGGGAGACTTTTTTTTTTTTAAAGAAAGGGATAATTAAAAAAAAAAAAAAAAAAAAA
>PVJA010044720.1:0-16026 GCA_004027025.1 Myocastor coypus | reverse complement strand
CCATTCTGGCTTCTAAGTTGGAATCATGATTTGATTTGAATTTTGGAATCTTGTTTTCAAATGTTTAATTTAATTTTAATTAATTATACTTAATTAATTTTCTGAATCTTGATTGTTTCATTATACTTTTTGTTTTATGATTCATACCATATCTCTGACTTACAATCTACTTATAAAACATGATATGATATTTTCTTCTAGTACTAGAGACTTTGAAAAGAAAAAAAATATATATATATATGTATACACAAGGATACATATATATAGAATAGATATATAGCTACTCTGTCTTAGTTCATTGAAAATAAAAGTTTGTAGTAATATTGTTTAGACAAGATACCAGGTCTGCACCTTTTCCTCTGAATAATTACTATAAAGACAACAATATATATGGTATTAATTGTATCCATCCTACTAACTTGTTTTGAAACTGTTTCATTGCTATTTTACCTTTTTTTCTCATTAAAATGAATAAAAATTAAAAATAAATAAATAATTATGAAATTCTGGAATAAAAAAATAAATAGAATAAAAATCAGCAATAACTCCTCTGCTCACCCACCTGTCCTGAGGAACCACAATTCTATTTCTGTTTCTATGAACTTGACTTCTTGTAAATGGAATCATATGGCAATTATGCATTTTGGGCTGGCCTTCTTTTACTTAACACAATGTTCTCATGTTGCAGCATTTGCTGGGATCTCTTTCTTTTTTAAGGTTGAATAATATTCCACTATATGTATATTGCACATCTTGTTTATCCACTCATTTACTGACAATGATTGCATTAGTTCAACATCTCTTTGAGAGCCTGTTTTCAATAATTCTTTGGGGTGTATATTCAGAAGTGGAAGTGCTAGGTCATATGAGGAGTCATCCATAGGGCTACACCATTTATCTATCATGCTTTTAACTTCTCTCCTTATTTCCCTATGAGGCAGAAAAAATGTAGATTATCTCCATCTTGCAGAGGAGTTAGTTGAGGTGTAAAGAGGTTAAAGGGCTTGCATAATAAAACAGCTATTTCATGACAGCTTGACTTCAAAGTCCAGGACATTTTCTATTGACCAGAGGTAATCAACAAGAAGGACAGATGTGTGATCCCCTGTAGATGCTAAGTCTACCAGCCTTGAATCTAAGGGAAAACTCAATCATTTTCATCTTAAGTTAATTGAAACAATTCCTTTCAGTGAGATATGTTACTTACAGATATGTACTGTGCATGTGATAGCACAAAAATAAGGATTAAAAAAAATAGGGCCACTGTGGCAAATAACATTGTCTCCCCAAGGGTTCTGCCTTGTTTATGCATTTGTTTATTCATTTTGCAACCAAATGCAAAAGTATCTGTATAAATATTGAAACAACTACAATGGTTCTTAGGGAGGGCTTCAGGATATATGGAGTGATTCTGTTGTCCTAATAGCTGCCCCCATTTCCTGGCATTTAGGAAGCAGAACCAGGAATGCTAAAAGTTTTGCAACAAGGGGCAATCTCACAAGAAGAATGGCCCAGTCCAAATGCTCAGGCTGCCTGAGCATCACAGATGCAGCTTCAAGCCAAGTCCTCAAGCCAACATTCTTCTAACAACTGTCCAAGCCGAAGTGCCTCCTATTAAAAAATTTAACAACAACAATAAAAAATACTTCTAGACTTGCTACTAAGATGCTCAGAGTTCAATACCCTGTTCTAGTCTAGAACACCATTGGCAAGTTAAAATGGTGTCCTCCATTAAACATTAACAAAATTAAGTTTGGGGGATTTTTTTGATACAGGATCTCAAACCACCACAGCATATGATACAGGGGACTGAACTCAGGACCTTGCACTTGCCAGGCAGGCGCTTAAGGCATCAAGCTATCTTCCCAGCCCAAGTTTTAAAGAAACAGTTAAAAACAACAAACTCTTAAATCCAATTACTGTTCCAGCAGAAACATGACATTCCTAGTATTAAATCATCTTTTAGATCAGAAGAACTCCAAAACTTTCCAGGATTACATGCAGCCAAAGTACCTTTTAGCAAAACACATGACCTCTTTCCTAACAACGTGTATTTCGCAAGCAACAAAAGGTAGTAGAACCCTTTTCTGAAATATTAGGTTCTGGGTCTGGAACTGGTATTTACCCTACATTTCCTCCAACATTCAGTCTGTAAAGGCCCAAGTGAATCTGTACAGTGTCTCCAACCTGAGTGCTTATGGCTGTCTGCATTTCAAGGCATTTAATCATGAAAAGATCTAACTCAGAAGAGGAAAGAAAAGAAAAGGGGGCAAGGTGCTTTCATGCTTATTAGCATTTCCAATTTCCTCTCCTGCCACTCCTCCCTCCACCCTCAAATCCCAGCACAATGAGCTAATTCTTTGGGAATGATTGTAGCCCATAGATAACTGAGTGTACTTTCTTTCATTCATAGCCCCTTGTCTGTCATACAAAGCATTTTAAAATGCTGCCTAGAAGGAAAACTGGCATAAACCTGAAAACTTAAATATCCATGTAAAGAGCATTCTTCATGATGCTCAATTTCAAGTTCTTTCTTCCCCCATTTGTTCTCAGAAATGGGAGAAATATATGACTGCCTTAGTTTTACACCTTCAGAATCGGAGTCAGAGAAGAACAAAAACAATGAGTGTTCGGCCCAGTCCTGTCACACCCTGGAAGCTGTGAACATTTTCCTTGCACGTACAACAGATGATCAATTTCCAAGCACATCTTTGTTTTTCCTAAATAGCCACATTATTCGTCTGATGTTGAAAATGGCATCTGCGCTGTATGTAATTTCCATATTCACTTGGCACCATCAACTGCCTTTGATGACACTGAGGACCGCTTCTTTTTGTCTTCTCCTTTCCCTCCAGCTGCAAAGCCCAGATGTCAGGTTCAGGAATGAATTTCCTCTGGCAGGGCTATCTGGCTTCTCTAGGCAGTCTCTGAGTTGGTGGCTATTATGGAAGTGTCAGCAAAATAGCACAAGATCACACTAAAGACGAGATTCAGATGTTTTGTGAGAGGAAAAATGTCTGAATCTGGGAGGGGAGAGGGGGGCTTGGGTGTGGATGTGACACACTTCTTATGTCTCTAATTATAAGCCAGGCAAGTTGCAAGCCTTGCCTGAACAGACTGGAGCCCTCCATTTAGCTCTCGCCCATCTATTTTCCTTCTTGACAGTGTTTGATCTCCCTACTCTGCAACTGAAATCAGCAGCTGGGTAGCGTGAAGGGTTTGTCTAAGTTAATCAGACCTGGGTAGGGGCAGGATCAGGCATGATATGAGATATATGGAAAAGGAAAAGGGAAATAGAAAGGAAAGGAAGAAAAATGGAAAGAAGGGAGGAAGGAAGACAGCCTGAAAGAATAGGAAAGGTGAAGCCAGGATAAAGAACACAAGGCCACCAAAGACCTCTTTGCCCAGGGAGGTCCCAGGGAGTATTCTGCACATCACCTGGGCATTAGGTCGCCCCCACAATTGGGTTTTCTTATGCAAGCAGCCTTTGTAAATAAGAATGGAGATCAAGCGCCAACCTGCCCCACTCTCCCAGCCTGGCTTATACTGAGCCTGGCTTCAAAGACTCTCCAAATGAGACAAAAACCAAAAGAACCATGCCCCAAAGCACTACATACCAGCGGGGGCCGTATCAGACCAAGAAGTGAAGAGAATCCCAAGCCATAAGGGGCCTTGTGTTCTTTCATTGTATTTTTCCTCTCCAAGCAGCTGTGCTGGGCCAAGCAGTTTTGTGCAGGGCAAAGCTTGGAAGCTTCTCACAGCCACACCAGTCTGTCGAGACCCACCCAGCTGTACTGTACTCGAAGCCTCATGCTCCTAATGTGTAAAAGAGTTTGCTGAAACAGTGAGCTTGTCCCACAGGCCAAGACTTAGGTTAAACAATGCTTCTTGGACTGAAAATATTATGCATCTTAATAGAAAGTGGCTTCTGAGAATTCACCAGACCACAACCTGCACCACCCCATGAAGTTCTGCCATCTTACTGCCTGCCCCACGCAGGTGTAGACTGCTCTGTCCAATTCTGCAGGGACTGCTGCAGTACAAGAAAATACCACACACTGGTATATTAGGCTATTGTGTCACTGCCACAGAATACCTGAGATTGAATAAGTCATAAGAGAAACAGTTATATTTTACTTTATTGATCTGGAGGCTGAGTAGGTGCTGGCATCCGCCTGGTTCCAATGAGGGCCTTGTACAACCTGAACTCATGTCAGAAAGTGGAAAGGCAAATAGGATGCATGTGACAGAGGGCAAGAGGATGCAGAGCACGCTGTATAACAACTTGCTGTCACAACAACTAATTCAGTCTAATCAGCACAAGGACTCACTCCTATACGAAAAGTGTTGATCTCTCTTTAACACCTTTCAACACTGTTGGTGAATCTTACTCAAGCTATAGCAAGCTTTTGGTTTCTCTGTCTCTCTGTCTCTCTATGTCTCTCTGTCTCTCTCCCTCCCTCCCTCACTCCCTTGTCTGAAATCCAGGAAACCCACGACCAACATGGCAATAGATTTAGATTCCATGTCTGGTGAGGGCCTGCTCCTGCTCCCTCATTCATAGATGGCTGTTTTCTCACTCTAACCTCATAATGGTAGAAAGAGCAAAGAACTTTGCTCAGACCTCCTTTTTAAGGGCATTAATCCCATTCTGAGGGCCTTGTTCCACATCTTAGTATCATCACGTTGCGGGTACGGATACCAACACATGAGTTTTGAGGAGATATATGCATGATAACCTTAGCAGTCTCTACTTAAGGAAAGTCCACTCTAATGCAGACTTATTCTTCTGCTTCTCTCTACAGACTCCATGGGACACCCAGCTCCTACAGCTTGCACAGCCTATATTTGATAAGGATGTGTGCTTCTTCCTTCCTTCTTCCTCAAACCTGGAGAATATACTCTGTGTTTGGAAGCATCAGCCAACCAGAGGAAAGCTAATAAAATGCTTGCACATTTCTGCAGGCGCTCACACCAGCCATTCTCCTTCATCCACCTCAGTCCCATTGGTTTGACTCTAGAATTACTTAGATCTAATGCACACCCAAAAGGCAAGCCAGATACAGAGAATCACAAGCGTGTAATATGCTTGGCACCACAGAAAATGCAATACATCTATATTAATTGGTAGGCAAACCTGGCTATGGCAAATTTTTTGAAAAGTGTATGTACATCACAGAGCATAAGTGAAAGCATGAACTTGATAGTAAAATCTTCATTAAAAGAATACATGACTTGGGGGCTGGGGAGATAGCTCTGAGGCACAAGTGCCTGCGTGGCAAGTGCAAGGTCGTGAGTTTGAACCCCGGTCCCGCAAAAAAAAAATAAAATAAAATAAAATAAAAAATAAATAAAAGAATACATGACTTGAGAATAATGGAATTTTAGAGAATTTTAAGAAAAAGAATGGCTTTGCATAATTTATGAGTTGTTTAAATCTTTTATTGATTTATTCAGTGCAGGCTCTCACTATGTAGCTCAGAGTCATAGTGATCTTCCTGTCCCAACCTTCCCAACACGGGGATTACAGACATGCACCACCATGTCCAGTTTCAGTAGCTGACTCAGTGTGCCTGGGTTTCTAATGCAGACGTGGTATGAGGTACCAGAGATCAAACCCGGATCTTTGCAC
Source organism: Myocastor coypus (assembly GCA_004027025.1). Taxonomy (NCBI): domain Eukaryota; kingdom Metazoa; phylum Chordata; class Mammalia; order Rodentia; family Myocastoridae; genus Myocastor; species Myocastor coypus. The sequence continues at coordinate 10,394 of PVJA010044720.1, read as the reverse complement.
TTGCTTAGACAACCAAGCTTTCTCCCCAGGCCCCTAAGTATATGTTAATGCTGACCTTCAACCCCATGACCCATCTGCTGGGATGCCATTGCCTAAGACAGTAGTGGCGAAACTATGGCACATGTGCCACTGTGGGTTGTTTATATCATATATGCTTATAACACCGCAGACTTGCCATCACGGGTCTAGGCTATATGGTCTGGACAGGAAGACGAGATCCTTCTTTCCGGCCAGCGTGCCTCCCTGAGCCCTCATCACCTGCCTACTTTCCACCACGTGACTGATGCTCCCTGCTCAAGGCAGGGATGGTCTTCCCTCTGCCCTATTTCTACATATACTGAGTTACTGCAAAGATATCATAGATTTTTTTCTATGTACTGGGTAACGAGAACTTTAACTATGTCCCCAGCCGACTAAATGTACCCCTATCTCATAGAAACTGCACACTGTACCCTTAGGTACCCACAACTCCGACAGAGATTTCCAACCTGGTCCTTCTTATGCACTTACTAGCTCCCTTCCCAAGCTTGGTACTTAATCTTTTGATTGTGTGCTGGTGTTGAAGAGAGGTCGAAGGCTCTCATCAGTGCTTTTTGCTCTCTTCCTGCCCCCCAGCTGCTTCCTATGTAACACATCTGGCACCTGAGCTACACCCAGCATCTGGGAAGCAGAGAAGCTTCCAGCCTCAAGCAGAGCTGTCCTGCTGTAGCACATACATTCGTGCTGAGTGATGAGTTGAGTCTACTATCTGGTTGAAAGTATCTAAGGAACTTCTTTAACCTTACATGTAAGAAAAAATCAATGAGATAAATACTAATGCGGGAGGATAGTTGATCTGTCCATAGGTTCTTTAATAATCTAGGATCCTAGGTCATTTTACCATGCATATACCACAAAATGAAAAAAATACCAAGGATGTTCCTCTTATCAGAAAAACAATGTCTCGAAGTTATTTTATTTGCCCCCTTGAGTTTGAGAGTGGGACTGCCAAGGGGCCTTCTCTGGCAATTGTAGGTGACCTCTAAATGCCTTCCTCTAAAGAAAACCCCTGTTTTGCAGCCTGTGTAGGGGAGTTAACAGAGCTAAAATCCCTGGTAGATAAAGGGAAAGAACTGGAAAAGGAAACTTGCTCGATGACACATTTGCAATTGTTTCCCCCATAATAAGCAATAAAAATTGCTTCCCCTAGTTTGTCAGCAAACTCCCCCATAGAGTGTTTTTAATCACAAAGCATAAATGTGATCAGACTTTCTGATGTGAACATGGAAAAGCTCTTCTAACCAGGGTCCTGCATCATCAAACTCATAGAAAAGAGAGGGACCTTGCAGATCTCAACCAAATACGTGCCACAATTGAGATTCAGTGTATCTGTTCTTGCTTTTTATCCTAATCTTCCAGGATAAATATAGGGCTTTCAGGGCTTGTCTGTGTCTTTCAGTGTCTAGTGATTGTAATACAAGAACTTCCTCCTTTTGCCAGCAATTTTTTTCTGCCACAACTGCATTGCTGCTGCAGCTGGAGGCTTCGTACAGCCTCAGCACATTTATGTGCCCTACACAATGCCGTACCGGTTGTTTCCTTTGTGACGTTACTCTGGGCTGTGCTTTCTGTTCATTTTTGAACTTACCTTTGAAGATGGCAGTCAGATTCCCCAACTCTTCAAGTGCTCCCGCCTTTGGCCCTGTGGTCTCAGGCTCCTGACCTGGGATTTCCTCTTTGCCCCTTACTCCTACTTCACCACATGCTCACGTGTCACATATTCATTCACTTCTAAGACACCTACAAAATGGCTTTCCAGTGCCAGTAATATTTTGCTTCCTGAATTCTTTTTTTTTTTTTTTTTTTTTTTGAGACAGGGTCTCATTATGAAGTTCAGGCCGGCCTGGAGCTCTCTTTTGTAGCCCAGGATGGTCTGAAACTCACACCAACCCTCTTGCCTCAGCCTCCCAAGTGCTGGGATTACAGGCCTGTGCCACCACTCCTGGCTCTGAATTCTTTAGATTTACAATTTAGTGAAGTAAAATAATCATCAACAAGTAAGTATATAGAGAGCATGGGCTGGACAGCCTATGTATTCCAGATCTATGTCGACACTTATCCATGTTGCCCTGTTTCCTATGGGACAACTTCTATCTCTTTCACTACTTGGGCTTCCTTTACCTCTCATTTTTGATTGGTTGGGCAATGAAGAACATCAGAAAAAGATACTAGGAGGTCAAAGTGAGAAAGAGGGCAGTGTGTGAAAGATGGCAAATGACGAGGACCAGCAACAAATCACCAGCAGCGTAGAGGAGCCGCTGGATCCCATCAGACTCATAGGGCGAGAGAACCTATGTGAAAGTGAGGAAAGGCAGAGAGGTTCGCAGCAAATTACACACTTACGATCAGCCTTTAAGCATGATATTCAGAGATGTGAAAGAAACCGGGACCATTAAATACATTGATAAAGAAATATGTGAAGAGATACACAAATCAACAAAACGGAATATTCCAGGGCTCTTTAGTGAGGAGACTGGACTAGTCACCCTGCCACTAAGAGTTGGCTGAAATGATGAATTTGTCCAGTATGGCAACATTTGACTGTTGAACTGCATAATACACTTCAGAGGACAAGGCTACTCACACTGATACTGAGAAATAGCCAAGAGATTTATTCACCCCTGGAATAAGTTGATTTGCAAAGACCTTCCCATGTTTTAAGCTAAGTAGCATTTTTGTTTTTCTCTCAGCCTTCCACTGAGCATGTTCACCAAGGTGCTCAGCTGTTTTTCGGGCTGTTCCTGGTGATTTTTTTTCTTTAAAATAAACTTGATGTTTCCTTTTTTATCTAAAATACACACACACACACACACACACACACACACACACACACAAATCAAAATGAGGAGAGTTATTATTTCCCTCATGCTCCATCCAATGTGTAATTAATAGTTCTCTCTCTCGCTCCCTCCCTCCTCCCTCTCTTTGAATGTAGGACCTTACGCTTAGCAGGCAGGTGCTTAGGTCACTGAGCTATCTCCCCAGCCCACTATTTCTCTGTCAAATGATGCATCTCTTGTTGCAAGTCCTCTCCACCATGGCTGTGCTTGCTTCCCCTCATTGACCCTTCCCATTATGGACAAGCCCTGTATGCTTCCCCAACCCTGGCTGATTCCCTTAACTCTGCCCATAACCTTGAAAATCTGTGATCAAATTACCCACAATGAGTGTGTCATCTACTTCCTACCAGCATCTGTTTCACAGAAATGCACAAAGATGATGGGTGGGAAGCAGAGAGAGAACAAGGAATGAGGAGAGGAGGGCTAATTAGCATTTAGTTGAGAGTCAAGAATGACATCTATGGGCTGGGGAGCTAGCTCAGAGGTCTAAGCACCTCTGTGGCAAATACAAGTTCCTGAGTTCCATCACCAGTACTGCATGCTGTGAGTTCCATCACCAGAACCCTGGGAGCACCATACTTGTCTGAAAACTGGGTGTAGTGGAGCAGGCCTATTATTCCAGCTGAGGAGGATGAGACAGGAGAATCACTATGAGTCCAAGCTATGTAGCAAGACCCTGTACCAAATAAATAAATAAGTAAATAAATAAAATATTTTTTTAAAAAAAAGAATGAGACATCTTTAAAAAGATAACATTTGAGCAGACACACAAAGGGATTGAGAGCAAGTCCTATGGGTGGGTGTCAAGGAAGAGCACTCCTGGCAGAGGGAACAGCAAATGCAAAGATCCTGAGGTGAGAGTTGTTATGGTTTATGTCTAGTTGTCCCCCCAAAGCCTTGTGGGAGTCATTGGGCGGGGACTTCTAGAGCTTGAGACTTGATCCATGATCCCTGGGATTACAGGTTTTAGTACTGATGGGATTATGGGTGGAAGTACTTCTGGGATTATGGGTGTAGCCTAGGGCAGGAGCTAAGGCAGAGAGCCTGAATGTAATATAAAGAGAGACAGAGAGACAGACTGGAGCTCTAGCTGTTGCTGCTGCTCTGCTGCCCTGATTGACTGGCTGCCTCTGCTGCCATTTTGCTGCTGTTCTGCCTCCACGAACTGGATGCTCTCCACCCTGCTCCACTCAGCCTTGGGCTAGCCGAATATGGACTGAAACCTCTATGAACTGTGAGCTAAATAAACCTTTCCTTCCTTTATTTTGAGTGTCGGGTATTTGTCCCAGCGATGAGCAAAAAGTAACTAAGACAAGAGTTTTCTCAGAAATTTAAAAAGGCTACATGAGATCCATGTTTCCTGAAGTGGGATGACATCAGGCCCAGGGAAAGAAATGACATCAGAATACAATAGTGGCCAAAGGCTACAGTATAGATCATAAAGACTTTCAAGTTTATCCTGAAAAGGATGGAAAACAGTCAGAGAGTTCAAACAGAGGAATAAGATGACCTGAATTTACTTTTTAGAAGGTCATTCTGTTTGCTATATGGGAATTATGCACTGAGAAGCAAAAGTGGAAGCAGGAAGAAGCCTTTATGGGCAATTCCAATTGTCTAGCCAAGACACAGAGTTTGGACCAAAGTATGAAGGCAGTGAGAAGTTAGGCATGTGTTTATGTAAATGTTAATTTGAGATGCTTAGTCTGCACCCAAGTGGAGAGGACAAGTGGGCCATGAAGCCAATGAAGCCATTCAGCTTTGGAGCTTAGAGAAGAGGTCAGCATGAGCGCTATACATGAAGAGGTTGTCCACATGGAAATGGTATTTAAGGACCGGTCAGATAGCTCAGTAGACTAAAGTGCCTGCTTAGGTAGAGCAGAGAGGCCAGGGTTTGATCCCCAGCATGCTATTCCTGCCCAACTACCGGTGCACTGAGATGGTGATTGAGACTGGGCATGGTGGTTTACACCTGTAATCCCAGCACTTGGGAGGCTGAAAACAGGAGAATCACTACGAGTCCAGTGTACATAGTGAGACCTTGTAGACCCAAATATAAAAAAAAAAAAAAAAATTATTTAAAATCACAGAACTGGTGAGACCGTCTTGTGAATATCTTCAGAGATGAAGAGCTCTAAGGACTGAGGCCTGGAGCCAGCCACCCTTTGGGGTTCAGAGGATCCAGTAAGAGAGTGAGTGAGATAAAAGAAACTGGTGGCCGGGAGGGAACTTGTTTTGGTAGTGGTATAGATGAAGTCTTGTTTAAAGGGGTTAAAAGAGAGAATGGGAGAAAGGAAGTAAAGAATGAAATACAACTTTTTAAAAAAATGTTCTGCTATAAAAAGGAGGGTGCTGAGGACACAGCTGGAAGGAGACATTAGGTCAAGGAAGGTTTTACTTTGTTGTGTTTTGATTTGCAGGCTGATGGGAATGATCCAGTAGAGAAGGAAAAACAATGATGTGGAAAAGATCAGCCAGTCATGCAGGACAGAGGAAATGGCCTTCAATAGGAGCCCATCCAGTTGATCTACAATTACAAGAGAAAAGACTGTAAAGATGGATGGGGGTAGAAATAGATGGGTAGTTACGGTGGCGGGAGCTGCAGGGGCTCTCTTCTGATTGCTTCTGCTTTCCTACAAGTGAGAGGCAAGATCCTCAGATGAGAATAAAGAAAGAGAACGAAGCATTGATAGATGAAGAAGAGGATGTATAAATGGATGTCTAAGAGAATGGGAGAGTGAGTTGATAGGATCAGAGGCAGCACAGAGCCCTTTTGAGATTGGTGGTCAGATTGATGAGTTTCCATTGACTATACATCTCTCTGCTCTGACCACAGCTCTGTAACCCATCTTAAGAACACCCTCATCCTCAGGACCCACTCCTTCCTCATCTCTTACGTATTTAAAATCTATTTTTGCAGTACCGTTGCTTAAGAAATGAAGCCTTTCAGGCAGGATGCCACTGGAAAGACTATGCTTCTGGAAATAGCAAAGCCTTCTCTGTTCTTCCTGTGTGTCTCACTGAAGCTGTCTCATCTGGGAGACAGAGATCACTGTTCTCATTAGGCTCTCCCTCCCCTAGCCATTGTGTTGGGTGCTTCAGGAATATAAAGACTAATAGGGTGCTGCCTGTGCTCAGTAAATTTATAACCAGTTGGGGAGCGGCAACTTGGACACAAGCCCCATGTACAATAGCTGAGCCTACTGATCGCAAACATTTGCAGGGCTGGAACTGTGGACAAGTAGAGTAGGGGTATGTGAATCAGATCTGACAATAAAGGCAGAGATCAGGGAGGGCTTGGAGGCATCAAGGGAAGTGTCTACTGGAGCAGGAGGACCTGAGTGTTGCCATGAGGCATGCAAATCATCTTGTGAACTTTCCAAGTGGACTCTGGAATACGTTAATGAGCGCATTTTTCCCCAGTGCTGAAGCTCGGCTCCATGCCTTTGAACTGACACACCCTGTCGAAATATGTGAAATTGAGTACCCTGAGCCCGGACCTCCCATGGAGGCGCTGAAGGAAGAAAGAACTACTCACATGTTGGACACTACCACGTCACTCCCTCCCTCCCAGGCAGCTGGAGAAATATAGGAGCCTTTGCCCACACTTCTCAATTCATTTCCTTTTCAAGACTTCTTTGCCTTCAGTATTTGTTTTAACCAAGCATTTGCCCATATTTGGAGCAGGAGGGATGGCAATAGAAAGACAAAGCTGTCCCCTCACCATCCGAGGGTGGCTGCCTTCCAGTGTTGAGGAATCAGAGATGCATACATTTCTCTATATTGTAATTAGCTCATTTTTAAATTAGCAAGCAGGGAGAGTGTCTTTTGTTTCAAAGCAAGTTAAATGACAGGCCTATGCCTTTGCCTGATGCTTCACATGGGAAACACCGTGTACTTTTGCTAACTCCAATAAAAGGCAAGTGCCACCAACAATTTAAGTTTTAGATTGTACCTGTCATTCGCTTTACTTCTTCTCTGCTTCATGGTGATAAGAAACTCATCTAACACTTGTCATTCCAAAGATCCTAAACAAGACTGGTTTGCAGTGCAGCCTTAAAGAAGTGGCAGATGGGGCCCAGCGGGATGGCTCAGTGGTCTAAAGCCCCTGCTTGGGGAAGCTTGGGCGGCTTCAGGGACTGCGGTTCGATCCCTGGCACCACATGCTGCGCCAGCCCTGACCTTGGGGTGGGCTGAGACAGCCATAAAAATGAGTGAATAAACAAAGGTTCTCAAACAAGAATAAAAATAATAAATAAATAAATAAAAAGAAGTGGCAGAAACTACATTATAGCAAGCTATAAAGTATTGGTGAGGAAGGCCTCAGGGTAGGCATTAGAGATTATTGAGAATATGCTTATGAATATCATGGGGAATAAGATGACTAGCTAAGCAGAGCAAATAAATGTGCATAAAATTGACACCACTTGAGCTTAAAGGGCAAACTAAATATAGGTATATCTGAAATTGGTGACCTCAAAGACAAAAGCAAGAGAAAAGACTAAAACAAATTTAAGTTAAACGAATTTAGACTGCAGAGGTGCATGCTTCCCGACTAATGTGAAGTTGATTGCCCTTTGCCACAGTGAAATGAGTAATACCCCACTCAGCCTAGCACTGCAGCCTCTAATAGGTGTTCCTAGGCTCCATCTGCTAATGGCAAGAGGGGGCTAGGAGTTTTAAGATAAGAATAATCAAGAATTCGATTAGCCGGGAGTGGTGGTGGCACACACCTGTAATCTCAGCACTCAGGAGGCTGAGGCAGAAGGATTATTTCAAGTTCAAGACCAGTCTGGGCTGCAAAGCAAGCTCAAGATCAGCCTGAATTGCTTAGCAAAATCCTGTCTCAAACAGACCAAAAAAAAAGGACTTTTGTTTCAACAACCCAGCTGGGTCTTTTTCACTAGAAGAAGCTTATATCAGGGTAGGAAAAAGAGTACACTTTTCTTAGGGAAGCAGAGACGTGGGCTGGTTGAGGAGCAGGTGGACACCACCAACATTGATGTTCAGGGCTGAGCCAGAAAAGCTGCTTGCTGGCACAGAAAACCGGAGGAGGGCAGGGCTGGGAGCAGATGGGTCTGCGGCTCAGCTGGGAGCTCGGCCAGTGGCAGCTCTACAGGAGGCCCTGTGCAGTCTGAGAGTAGAACAGGACTGAGTAGAAAGTACCATCTCCAAGTTAGAAGAGAAGGGCCTGGGCTGAGAAAGACTACCTGCTCCAGAGCACTTGCAGTCTACACACTCATTTGACGACAGCCCAGCTCATGTTATTCACATCGTATTAACATCTACTCAAGTCAGCATCTCCTGACTTCAAGGCTCTATTCTTGAGGGAACATTTCTTATGTTAAAAGTTTGATCTCTGTGGCAACGTGTGAGAGAAGTTCTATTACTGGCTCTATTTTGCATAGGAGGAAACTAAGGAAGAACAAGAGATGAGTAAGCAACTGATGTAGAATCAGCCAAAGAAGGGCTCTTTATGGTTTTATTAAGTAAAAGAGGCAACCAGTGTAACAAATTTGTACTTTTTTAAAAAAATGGCCTTTTCAACTTTTTTTTTTTCAGGCAAGCTTAAGATGCCATTCGGAATTCATATTGAGAGTATTGGAAGCAGCCTATTTGAAGGGAGCGACTCAAATTGTGAGCATTGAGTCTGCAAAACAGTCAGAGAGTGATATTTAATTAGTTTATTTAACTGTAAAATGCAACACACAGAAGCCTGTTATCTAGAAGAAAAGATAAAAGGCAAAGGCAGAATCAAAGATAACAGATTTCAGCAGTCACAGATTTTTCTCTCTGAAAATCCCAGCTGTTTTTCGTATCTGCCAACCAACTGCAACTCATCAAATAACTTTTGTTGAAAGCTCACAGGTCTTGGCAGGGTACACAAGTTTCAGGACATATGGGCCCTCTCTTTCAGAAGCTTACATGTAAAAAGGAACTCGCCATGAGGACACAAGGGAAAGCTGACCAGGGGAAGGGGTAGGGACAGGCTTTAGAGGAAAAGGACATACTGTATTAGCCCTTAACATTTTAGTTGACAAGCACAGTCCCCATTCCGAACAAGGGGGAAACAGATACCAATAAGGTCACTATTACTTTCAGCACCTATGAGTGACATCAGAGTTGATAATGCTCATTGCTATAGTTTGAATTTTTTCATCTCCCAAACTCAAGTTAAGACTGAATTACCTTTGTAATACTATGAAGAGTGAAGACCTTGAAGAGGAGAATAAACCATAAAAGCTCTACCCTCATACATGAGTTTGTGCCATTATTGTTAGTGGCTTTCTGAAAAGGAACTTCTTCACTCCCGCTGTCCCTCTGATTTTGTCTTCCATCAAGGAACTGGTGCCATAAAAAGGCCCTCACCAGATGTCAGCCCCTTAGCTTGGGCTCCCCAGCCTCCAGAAGCATGAAGCAATGAATTTCTGTCTCTATCAATTTCCCAGTCTGCTATATTCTGTCATAACAGCACAAATCAGCCCCAGACAGTCATCTAGTCATTCAACAAGCTTTTGGCAGGATCCTCTAGGTTCAATTCCAGTTACACATGTGCCAGCACAGTAGAGCTATTCCTACAGTCTGCATACAGGGAGCCTCATTCCTTTATGCAAACCAACAAGCTTGACTTGCCTGTTGGCTCAAGCCAGCAGTAGGTAGAGGGCCTGCAAATCATCTGACTGGCTCTTAACTAGTCAACACAACATTGCCACCTTGCCCACCTTCCTGTCACCAAGACAAGAAGAGGTGTAGGCCTACAATGGGCTTCCAAGGGCCCCCACCACCAGAATTCTGCCCTTTTGTGACATTTTGCCCAACTCCCCACTTTGACAGTCTCGTTGCCTTTCTCTCCCACATTTCTACCCACTGGTGTCCCTAGTGTTGACATTCACGCTGATCAAGCTCACCCTTGAGATTGTTTTTATTGGGCTTCATGTGTCTGCTGCATCACTAAAGCACTAACATCTTACACTCAGAAAGAATAGCTGCTAAAAGTGGGCTAGCTGAGATGAAAGGAAAAATGGGGTTAGCATTTACCGAAACTGGGCAGACTGAAGTGGAAATCCCCAAAAAAGAAAGATGCAAAACACTCTGTTTCTAGAAGGTATGGACAAATTTGTGGAACTTAGGGGGTTGGGGTATAAGAATATGATGCAAGGTTGGTTATATGATAAGAAACAAATAAGCTGAAGGCTACATCTCTTTATTTATTTATTTACTTACTTACTTACTTATTTTTATCTTTTTGAGACAGGGTCTCACTATGCAGTTCAGGCTGGGATTGAGTTCACTTTTGTAGCCCCAGCTGGTCTCAAACACACACTGATCTTCCTGTCTCAGCCTCCCAAGTGCTGGGATTACAGGCATGTGCCACCACACCAGGCTTGAAGGCTACATCTCTAGATGACAACTGAAATTTTTCAAACATGCAGAATAAAAAAAAAAAAAAAACTAGTAGTGCCCTGATTAAAATGCTAGGGTTATGCCTCTTTGCTCCAAATCTTTTTTTTTTTTTTT
>PVJA010044719.1:0-16017 GCA_004027025.1 Myocastor coypus | reverse complement strand
CCTCTCTTCCTCCCCCTCCCTCCTTCTCTCTCTCCCTCTCTCCCTCTCCCTTCTCTCTCTCTCTCTCTCTCTCTCTCCCTCCCTCTCTCTCAGCACCTAATGCTCCTGGTTTCAGTAAGTTTGTCCTCAAGCTCCTGGACACTCACCCTGAGGACTCTGAGCTCCTGGACACTCACCCTGAGGACTCTGAGCTCACTTCTTCTCCCAATAAAGCTGACTTGTCCCTTAGCCTTTTCTACACCAAAGCAACTCACACTGCTTCTACATCCACAGACTCTATTAGAGGAGATTTTTCATTGTCATTCTATAAACATATTTAAAGTTCATTAAATCTTATTAATGTGTTTTTGTTAATCTAGCAAGATGTTTGGTTAGTTTTCAAACAATTCACAATGTTTAATGGAGTTTTTAAAAGATCTGTTATACCAGATTGTCTCTGTCATTTTACATTTTTCTTCTCTTTTTCAAAAAATAATTTCCCTAACTGATCTGATGATGAAAATATGTAATATAACCATTGTTAAATTTAAACAATAAAATATTAAATTAAAAAAATAATAATTTCCCATTGCGTTGTTTATGAGCCCAGTACTGAAGGGCTGTTCAAGTACAATAGTCTGAACTCTTTTACAGAATTTACGAGCATTCTGTAAACTATTTAATATGCACTCACATACCTTTTGGCTCGAGGCATTAAAATAAAAGTAGAATTATTTTTTAAAAAATTCAGTTGTATAAAGAACTTTGAATTGCACAACAATACGCTTTTATGCTCATGTAACATTAGCTTCCTTACTAAGTTCCACATATTTTAGTTGCTGTAAGCACATCAGGTAATGAATGGGTGGAACCAAATATGCCAGGTAATTACATTGACATAGATACTAGAATCAGGGTACCTAAGGACAGGACGCAAAAACCGATGCTGCTAAAACACAGCCTTCCCACATGTTTTCTTTTTAAAATATGCTATTTATTACCTTTCTGTTATTTTTTAAATTTTTTATTGTATTTAATAAGAAGTAACAATGTGACAGTTTCAAATCACATTAGTAGTACGCTTCCAGTATTTGGTCAATGCACATTGTTGTCCTCCTAGTAGTTATACAGAGCACAGGATAGAGACATGATAATTTTTTGATCATTATTGGTACAAAACAATTTCTTCTCATAGAATTAAGAGAAAGTAGTTGTACACATAATCCAATGTTCCATAATTGCAGGGTATTATTGGCAAAACTGGCAATGTTGGAAGCTGTTGATTTAAGTCTTTTACAGCTCAGCATACTAATCTATCTTTATGTTTTATGCCTTGTGGTTGAATTTTTCTGCTTGGTGGTTAAGGGCAAGTTAACAAAATATTTAACTTTGGTACCTCCCAAGGTCAATCAAGTCCCCTCAGGATTTACTTTGAAACAATGTACAGTGCTTTGTGGAACTGTTGTCAGTGTCAGCCATCTGGGTGAGTCACGGCCTTTGTTTGACCCAGCTCTATCACCATGCACTAAGCTAAAGTCAAAATGGATTAAAGAGCTAAGCATTAAAAGAGAAAAATTAAATCTCTTGAGAAAAAAATTAAGTGGGAAAAGATCTTGAAGATATTGAGGTAGACAAAGAGTTCATGGACAGAAATCAAAATGCACATTTAACACTTGAAAGAATCAGCAACTCGCACCTCCTCCAGCTAAGAAGTTTTTGCTTCAAAAGAAATTACCAACAGAGTGAAAAGACAACCCACAAATTTCAAAAAGATTTTTAACTAATAAATATCCAGAAAAAGGTCTTATATCTGGAATTTATAAAGAACGAAAAACCATTAGGGTCCCAAAATTCAAAGATCCAATCCAAAAATGGGCATCTGAGATGAACACACACTTCTCAGAGAAAGAAATTCGGCAAGCCTTTCAGTACATGAGGAAATGCTCCACATCACTAGCCATTTGGGAAAAACAACTTAAAACAACACTTAGATACCATCTCACTGCAGAGAGAATGGCTATCACAGAGAAAGCAGCCCACAAATGCTGGAGACGCTGTGTGGCGTAAAGGAACCCTTCTTAGCCCTCACACTTCCGCGCCATCATCCCCTTTTCTAGCTGCAGATCCGTATTAGCGGCTATCATGAGCCCTGGGCAATGGGAAGCGGCCGTGGCTGACGAACCTGAGGCTGTCTCGCGTCCCCAAAGGCTGCTGCCCCTGCCCATCCTGCCTAGGCTGGACTCTGCTCCGCACTGTACTTGTCAGGACCGCAGGCAACTTCCCGGCCTACAGCACACGCGCAGAGTTCAAGCGACCAGCAGGAGAGGCAGCGCAGCTCTCAGAAGTTACAGCAGCCCCGTGAGAACTGGTCTCTTGAATTATATGTACATAAGCGAGGCACTTGTATTCTAGCTTATTCCCGCAGAGATACTGTCCTCTGGGTATTTAGTAGTTAAGTCTGCAGCAAATTGCGGACAGACTCTACATCCTCTGGCGTGAGCCCCGTTTTGTCACTCTGTACATCTTGCTTCACAAAAACTCCTCAAGAAAGCTCTACATTCCAAAGCAAGCTTATTTGCATATGCGTGAACTCTAGTTGATGTTTGGAAACTTAAAAGTCAACAACTTGCGCTGCAACTTGATTATTTCCTGAAGGCAAAGAGTATCTAATTTGTTTCTGTACGCTAGCATAACACCGAAGGCTCAGGGGATACCCGATATGTTTTGGTTTAATGAAAGAATAAAAGTATAAACAGCAAATCATTAAATGAGGTGACACCAGTCTGTAGAACAGAAAGTGCATTTGGTGTTCACCATCTTTCCAGAAGCTGTACCTGACGTGTCGCTGAAATGTTCTTATGCCTGTTCTTAACAACAAACCTTGTTCGTACTTATTCTATGTGAGGAAAACAGTCTTTCAAATTCTGGGCATTTGGCAAAGCCTTCAGAAAATGTTGATACATTTAATCAACCTTGATTGAAGCCAGTAAATATTTTGCCAATAATCTACATTAGGTACAAAACTCATAACACTAAGGAAAAGTTTTTAAAATTGCCTTTAAAGTGGTACACCCTTGAAAAGTCTACAATGAGGATGAATAATAAGCATTTACATTCCTGTAAAGGAGAGATATTGCACCAGGGAGATACTTCAGTTGTGTAAGTGTCTGCCTGGCAAGCATAAGGTCCTGAGTTCTATCCCAAATATGAGAGAGAGAGAGAGAGGGTCTTAGTTACTTTACACTGCTGGGACAAATACCCAACACCCAAAATGAAGGAAGGAAAGGTTTATTCAGCTCACGTAATAGAAGTTTCAGTTCATACTCAGCTGGACCCAAGACAGAGAGACACAGGGCAGAAAGCAGCAGTTCATGGCAGTGGAGCAGGAACAATATGGTGACAGAGGCCATGGGCCAACCAGGAAAGCAGAGAGCAGCAGCTTGAGTCTGTCTGTGTCTCTCTTTATATTACATCAGGCTCCCTGCCTCAGCCTATCTGCCTCAGGCCACACCTATAATTCCCAGCAGTACTCAGACCCATAGTCTCATCATTACTAAAATACATAATCCCAGTGACTCATGAATCAAGTCTCAAACTCTAGAAGTCTCCCTGCCCTATGATTGCGTGAGGTTTGGAGGGACAACTAGACATAAACCATAGCATTCCGCCCCTGGAACCCCAAAGTCTCATGCACATCCCTTTGTGTGTCTGTCTGTCTCCCTTTATATTACTTACTTCCCACACCAAATGCCCACGTTGCACTTCACCAAAACCACTCTCACAGAAGATGATTGCTTCAAGGAGGGAGAGAACACGAGGAGGCCTATTGTCCTCACAGTTACGTTTGTCGCAGGTTAGAGATGCAAGTCAGAAGCAGCCGAGGAAGAACTGTGCAGGCTGACGTCTGCAGGAGCTGCAGACTGGCAGCTTGTGGTCTTCAGGGCCCGTGTCCTTCTGCCTCAGTGGGTGACATCGCATCACCTCTGCTCCGACATCAGAGGTCATTCATGATGTGGACTGAGACTAACTGTGTCAAGTGGGATCAAGCCGTCTAGATGGCCCGTGGCACACAGCTCGCCCCCAATCTAGTAGGTCTTTTGGGCACAGCCATTCCCCAAGCTTCGACCATTCCATCTGTTCCCCCCACCCCCGAGTCACCTCTTTAACACGAGCTATCAGGTTTGGTGATCTTCCTTACCCTGTTGGTAAGGAAGATATTTCTTACTGTCACTTGTGAAATTCCACACGATGTGGTTACTTTTCTGGAGCTGAAAATAAAGGCAAATGTTGAGAGAAGCCAAACTCCATCCAACACCGATCTGTAAATCATAGACAGTACAAAGCATTTTGAGCCCGTGTCCTGCCTAATCTAGCCTATAATTAAAACGTCTGATTTATGTCACTTAGACAGCTGAAATGATTCTTTTCTCCTTCCAAAATGCTCTCAAGGGAAGGTGTTTTCAAGTGGAAACACACGATAACAGCAGCAATGTCGCACTGAGGAGGTGGATGTTCTGAAGATTAAATAGTTAATATCTGAGTGATGATGTGTAACGATGCCTTCATTTCCTGTCTCCTGCGGGCAAGACACCGTTGTAAGGTTTCATCTGGAGACAGCCTGAAAAGTGGCAGTCTGCCCTTCGAAAAAGTGGTGCAGCCACTTCAGCTATAATGTGAGTAATTCACTCAAGTATAGTTTTCCCAAATAATAAAAATAGTGAAAAAATATTCTACACAAAGTATGCAGTAAATGTTTAAATTTAGAAAAAAAATGTAGTGAGAGACATTATCTTGCTGTAACTTCTCCTCAGAATCTTCCCCCTTTCTCTCCCACCTCCTCCCGCTGCGTTGGCAGGGCTCTTTGTGAGTCTTTCCACTGTGTAATCCACATGGTACTGTGGGCTGTGGCCGGGCATCACCCAGGGGAGAGGCAGACTTGTAAAGCCAGGACAGCACGGCCCATCGTCGATACACTGGGCCTTGCACGGTGGCACTGCGTGAAGTAAATGTTTTAAATCGATTTGGGACCTCAGGGTATCCAAGGCAGCAAGAGCTCCTGGGCAGGAGGGCTTCCACAGATGTTCAGAAAGTGGCAAATGTGATGGGAACAGCGTGCTCAGGCGGAGGGATCACATTTTGAGGGAGGTTAATGACAATGTTGCTTTTATTATAATAAACCTTTAATTCAAACACTCACTGTTTATTATACCTCATATATTGTAGAAAGCGCATCCATGTCCTGTGTTTGCCCCACTCTTTTATTTCTTAGGTAAGCCAGCTTTGAATATCTATCGCATTATGCTCATATTGCAGATACAGAATGTACTAGAGTTGTGAAGAATTGCAAAGGAAAGTGGAAGGAGTTTGGTCCAACCCCGTGCAGAGCCAGAGTCCGCGGGATTTCCACGGCAGCCTCCTCCAGCTTTACTCCTCTCAGCACTGCTCCCGCGGGTAAAGATTTGGCTTCCACGTCTGTGTGCTATGAGCACTGAGAAAATGAATCTTAGGCATAGGACGGCAAAGCACAGGAAATGAGTTTCAGGCAGTCACTCAGAGTCACAAATGATTTCTTCACCCACCTGCTGGCCTCGACCCCTAGAACCACTTGTGCCTCGAGAATACCCTTCGCTGTTCTCTATTTTTATGTGCATTTTTTGGTGCAGCTTGCATGTTGAGAAGAACCCACACAATAAAAACAAATACCCTTTCAATTTGTACAGTGGACAGATGTCTTTAGAAAGAAGTAAGTTCGAACATTCCTCCTGAAATGAAAACCGTCACTTATAAAATATTTTCCTCTTTCCTAAAGCTACTTTTCACTTTCGCTGAGACTTCCTCCAACGTCTTGAGGCAGGAAGTTACATGCGCCCTTTTATTTTAGTGTCTTCATCTTTCCTGTCACCTGACTCTTGCCGCAGGAGCGCATCATGTGCCTCCCAATTCCCGTTCTCACAGTGGCTCGTCTGCCCACAAGGAGCCTCCTTCTCAGGGCGCCACCGCGTGCTCCACGGCACGCAAAGCTCTGGCCATGCAGTCCCCAGCCTTACACAGCTGCCCCTCGCTTTGTACTGCGGAAAAGAACAGGCTTCGCCTGCTATCCAGACCCTTGTAGAAAACTGACAAGCTAAATCACAAGCAGGAAACAAATGGAAGTTGAAGTTTTTAAAAGGTGTGTTGGTAAAGTCTATACTGATGCTCTTGTGTTTTATTTATGACTTAAAATATTAAGTACACCCTGACCTGAATGGATCTTTATCAGCCACTAATAAAATGGCTTGGGCCGCCTGCGACCTGCGCTCCTCTTTCTCTTTTCTCTCCTGTCTGCCTCTCAGAGAGCCTTCACGTGGCACTTACAGGTCACTGGTGTACTCCTACCCTTACAGGCTAAATTATTTATTGCTACTGACATTTGTATTTTATCTGTCTAGTCATTCTCTGTTTATTTTGTGACAGAAAGGACATACATGGGAGTGTGTCATAAATAAAGTCTCAGTGTTCAAAATAAAGGATTCTCATCCAGGGAATGTACAGAAGAAGAAGAATGCAAAGGAAAGAGACTAAGGTGACAGAGACATCAAAAATGATGGAGGCCACATGGGAATACAGTATAACAGGGTGAGTTGTCAGAATAATTATTAACTTCAACTTCTTCTTTACTGATGACCGGAGACCAAGTTGGCTGTAGCCCTGGATGATCCTGGACCCCTCTGGAGTACTACATACAAATACAGCTGTAGGACTCCAAGCCCTTTAGGTTCTATAATGCCAGAAAGGTCAAAACAGGTTGTATCAGTTAAAATAATACTCTGGCAGCAGCCAGGAGGCTGCAGACCAAAGCATACTGTGGTGTGGCACCTGTGCCCCTGCAACGAAGGTGTGAAGTTATCTGATTCTTCCCCCAATAGGGAGACATCGGGGAAAATCTAAGAGACAGACAATAAATAAACTGCTAGTGACCAGGACTCGGGATTCCAGAGCCCCGCTGCAGTGACCTCCTGTATCCCCACACTTAAACCCTCAAGAAAATGAGGCCGTTGAACTCCAGACACATATTTAGGTCACAGATTCTAGACCAGTACAACCAGGGTCCCAATGCACATGCATATGAATTCAATTACTTTCCTGCTTATTTTTTAATATGAAAATATCCTTTTTTATAAGGGAAATGTATAGACGAAGAACAAATAAATAGCCATATCAGATACCTGTTGATTGGCTCTTTACATGTATTAAAAAAAAAAAACTGTCAAAAGTTAAGCCATTTCAATTTTAATTAGTCCATGGTGAAAGATATGCATCTAGTTTTAATCTTCAGCTTCTGGAAAGCCAGCTTTTCCAGCACCTTGTATTAAAGAGGCTATCTTCCAGTGAACACGACTCGCCCCTTTGTCAAGATAAGATGGCCCAGGATGTCTGGAATTATTTCTGCATCTTCTAATCTATTTTATTGATCCATAGGCCTGCTTTGCTGACAGAATTATGCTATTTTAACAAAAACATTACATCTTTTGTAAGTTAAAATAGGTAAAACTCTTGAAGATAGTTGTGTAGACAAAGAGCTTATCAACAAAACGGTAATTGTATAGGAACTACCACAAGGAATCATCGACAGGAATCTCATCTTATTAAAAGCTTTTCACACCAAGAGAAATATCAGTGGAGTGAAGAGATGATCCAGAGTGGGGAAAAAGTTACACAGCTCTTCCACAGGCAAAGGAGTAATATCCAGAGCATGCAAAGGACTCCAAATAATCAGATAGGCCCCGAATTGAAACACGCAATGCAAAATGGGCTTCTAAAATTAATAAACCCTTCTCCAATGAAGAAATAGAATGGCAAATAAATACATGAAAAAGAAAAAGGTTCAACCGCCCTGTTTACTTGAGAAATGCAAACTTAAACAATGCTGAAATTCCACCTCATCCCACAAAGAATGACTCTGATCAAGAAGTCAAACAATAACAGATCCTGGTGGGGATGTGGGGGAAGAGCACTTCTCCTTTTTTTCTGAAAAAAAAATGAGGCTTAGAAAGGCTCCATTTGGCCAACTGCTCCTCTTCTTACTCTCTTCCCAAAAGAATTAAGAGCATCAGACCACGGCAGTCTACGTATAACCCTGTGTACTGCAGCACAGTTTGTAATAACTAAGCCTGGGAAACTGCCAAAATGTCCAGCAGACGATGAATACATGGAGACGATGTACATTTTCCATACAGCGTAGCACTACTCTGCCACATAGGAGGATGGGCCTGAGACGTGCCTAGCTGGGAGGTGCCTTGAGGCCTTACTCTTAAGTGCAATACATCGCACATATGTGCGTACGTTCCGCGTCGTTTCTCCCTACCTGACTTCACGATATCTTTTAAAGCTACTTGTTTCAAGTCACTGTATTTTCAGGGTAAAGACAAATGTATGAAACAGGGTCTTAGGTTCAGAAAGACGCCCATGTGTATGCAGATGGTTAAATGTCTAAAAGCAATTGAAGTAATTCACTAAAAAAAAAATTACTCTTTTCTTTATATATGGAGATGGTAATCAAACTACTGCATAAATGCATCTTAAAGGAAAATCCATGGGTCTGGTTCATGCATGCAGCATGCAGATCTGGCTGCAGCACTCTTTTAACACAGAAATTATATCTATTGCCTAATAAAATCCATTGTTGCACCATTTAAAATGTAACTGTAAACAGATTATACTTGTGAAATGTAAAACCTCAAATTAGTAAGGGAAAACTAAGTTAGGTTAGGGAAATATCTGATAAACCTGATTCTAAAAACACACCATAAAATTTTTGTGAATGTTAACTGGATTTCTTTAGCATTAAAAACTGTGTGCAACCCCCAACATTGCCAATTTTTAAAACATACAGAAAGCCTGTTTGAAAATCATTTTATCAGGGTTATACAAAAACAAAGAATGCTTAGAACTCAGTAGCAAATAAACCAGTTACAAACAAGCAAGGTCCTTAAGATGAGTCTCAGTGTTTTGCTTTGCTTTGCTTTCTCCTCGGAGACACCCTTGACAATGAGCACCACCCCTCAAGACACCTTGTGGCCACTTCCGTGGCAGCCTTGAGGACTAGCCTACTTCCCTACACTCACCGAGGCCTTATTTCCAGGAGCGCTGGCTCCAAAGTACTCCTCTGTCTCCTTGCTTCAGGGCTAAATTCACTTAGTCACCCAACATTGCTGGTGACATCATCAGGCCCTGTCTCACACTGGCCATGTTCCCACCCCCAGTACACGGTTCCTAAATCTCAGCCTCACCCTTACCTTAGAGTCCGACAATACTGCAGCAAGATTAGCTTCCTAAGACGGAGCAGCGCTTGGGTAACTAACACTTGCCCTTACTAACACCTAAGCTCGTCTTTGCTGTAGAGAAAAAAATAGCTGGCCTGGCACAGAAAGCCTTTCCTGAGGCCTTCCCGCCTTCCTCCTTCCAACGCTACCCTTAGGGGAACCGTATCTTTGCCTCACCATTCATTTAGCCGCCATTTCCTGGCTCATTTCTCCCTCCCTCCGTCCCTCCCTCCCTCCCTCTCTCTCTCTCTCTCTCTCTCCCTCCCTCTCTCCCTCCCTCTCTCCCTCTCCCTCCCTCTCTCTCTCCCTCCCTCTCTCTCCCTCTCTTTCAGATTCTTTCCCTTAACTGTACTCCCCGCTTAAGCACCCCACCTTCATCATCCCCTCAAAGTCCAGCCTCGATTCCAGCTGCTGTTCCCAAGGAAGCCTTTCCCTGTGTCCTCTGTTGGAATGCCTCTCCTTTGCTTACCTTGCGTCATAGGAGAATGACTGTTACCACTCTACTAGGAGAGTGTCGGATGTGTGTCATCCCCCTCAAATGTGAGTTCTCAGAATTCGTGAACCTTGTCTTTTAAATCTACACCAAATACAAAATGCTATAGTTACTGAATACTAAACAGCCTATCCATGCTGTGAGTAAACTAACAAGAAAATGCAGGATGAAATCGGTGCTTCATGCTTCTACTTTCTCATTGTGCTTGAGTAAAATAAATCTCCCTAGCAAGGCAAGCTGGCCATGGCCAGAGCCACTGGAGAGGAATGTGGACCGCACCCCTGACTCACTCTGGAGCCCTCTGAAGTAGACAAACTCTGTTATTAGAGAGTGTACTTGCAGATGTAATACCTTCGCTGCCTGCATTATGTGTTCAGAAAACTAATGTATTTTAATAACATCATTGTGTTACTCAGTTTTCACTAAAAGGATAGTACATTAGAGTAAAACTTTATGGTGCCTAAAGCGTATTTGCTCTTGGATAATGGTTTTTGCTCTAGTTACATAAATTTCATTGTAAGAGTCCAAAAGTGAAGTGGTATGTTGTTTTATTACTAGGACACCATGCTCCTTGGACCTGGGGGACAAGATCATGAGTGACAGCTCCCTGTGCAGTCACACTGCCCTGCACTCAGCCCCAATGCCAGGGCTGCAGGCTAGCTGGGCAGGCAGAGGCCACCTACAGGGTGGGCACCTTGAGAAGCTGCAGGGTGTGATACATTTGTTTTTCTCTCATACATTCAACTCAAAATAGTCCCAAGTAGGATTCTCTGTGAAGCCATAAATAAAGACAACCGGGCATGAGGAGCTATCACTGACTCAGAAAAGATTATCTCTAATAAAAATGAACTAAAGTTCTCAGCATTTCTCACCCTGTCTGCATTCTGTTACGGTATATGCAGACCTGTAGGTATTATCATTCCCTGACTGTGCTACCCGCAGCTTACATGAACATGAATAATCTTCTAGGGAGGCATTTCAGTCGCTTGCATACCGAAATGCCCAGGCTGCTGCCTTTTGGATTTTTAAAATCATTTGCCTTCAATATTGTCCCTGAAGCCCACCCTGCAATAGTATCCAAGACCATTGCATTCTGCTGCTCCTACATGATCCCCCTGGGGAAGTGAGAGACGTACTGTATTGGGAAGTAAAAATAACAAAACGTAGCCTTCGTATGCCTTGGCAGTTGTCATACTGTCTCCAAAGCTGTGTACAAGCAAGTGACTATAAGAACTGTAAATACTGAGGCAAGATTGTCATTCCTCTTGTGATGGAAATAATAGCCCAGCTAAACACCAGAAAAGAACATGGATATATTTACAAGTACTTTGTTGAGTGTTCATGTCAGAAATCCTTTCTATAAGAGGTATTCAAGTAACACAACTTGTAAAGAACTATCTTTACTAATGCAACCATTTCTATATGGTCTACTACCGTAATGTCATGGTTGCCATCATAATGTCGATATTTGTGTTAATTCAGTGATTCTTTCAGCCTAAACAGAAGAGAAAATGCTAAGATGACAGAATGAGTGGAGGAAATCTTCAGCAATAGTTCACCTCCCTCATCTCTTTCTGAAGTTGTTTCTTAGAAACACGTTACAAACTTACCCTGTATAATTCAAAAGTTACCACTTCCCAGCAGTGACTCTGTTCACAGAAACTTCAAAGCATTGCAGTGCTAAAAAGTGGTTCAAGTGTATGTAGACATAAAACATTTCTTCTATGTAATCTAGTCTCCCCCCCACAAAAAAAAAAAACATGTATAGCATAATTGTGCTACAAGTCGATGGTTGATATGAATTTAGTAGGATATTTGTGAACTATGAAGAAAGTTAACAAGTCCCTGCCAACATGGCCAAATGCAAAGCACCAGGCATGTGTTTACCCAGCCTCGGCCCTCTGCACAGAACCTATGGAGCTCTGGTGACATCTATGACAGGCCACTGCGGACCTCAGCAGCGGCTCCTTGTAACGGGTCCCCTGCCCCTTGAGGCAGAATGTGCTAGTTTCAATCCTTTCGTCATGTGCACATTGCAAGGAGAAAAGAGCAGAAGAAAAACTAAACGCTCCTGGGTAGAATGCAGTTCGAGTATGAGCAACCTTGCACTTGGGTAGCTTTGAGGAGCTGTGGACTGTCACAGCAGAGTTCTCTGTGGGTTCCTGAAGATTTCCAGTTTTACTGCTCTCACGTACATTTGATCAATTTAATTTTATCACTAAGAAAAAAGCTGCCAAACTGACATTATCTTTCTCTCTACACTCAAGTATAAAAACCAGCACGAAGTTTTTTAAAGATTATGTCAGTTAAGATTTTTTCTACCCTTGTAATAAGAAAATTACATGACAGAAGCATCCCCAGAGAATATGTGATGTTATGAACTGCTTCCCAGTGCATAGAAATCCCTGATCAGCCAACCTTCGAATACACTGGCCTCTCTTCAAACAAAATCATGAGCTTCTTGAACATTAATGATTTGCTTTGGTGAATGAGAAAATAGGTGAGGAAATTATATGGATTTTTATATTTAAAGAACAGATGCTGAGCCTGTACATTTTTTCTTAATTACCCTCCAGAACATTCTTGGGTTTTTCTCCAAGAGAAAAGTCACTGTGATTGCAATTGAAATGAAGTAATATTTGTTCAATTTTGGGAAAGCATTTATGCACTTTAGGCTCATCTTGAAGGGTTTCACTTTAGGATTCCTCTCTTTGAGTTTAAATGCTGACGTTCAGACAAGTAAAACTTGTTGCCTCAATCCAGGGGTAAATCAAATCGTCAAATTAGGATGTATGATAATGAACTTTAAAAATTGTATGCAAAGTAAATGTAACAGTAACACAAATTAAGGCAATACCCGGATACGTGCTGTGAACAGAAAGTCTGGATCTGATCATTCTAACATGGAGCTCTTTGTACCAATGTACAAGCCTGTGTCTCAATACATTTCTCCCTGGAGATGTGTGATTCATGTCATATCTCCTCCGGAACAATGTATGCATTCGGACCAATTCCCGCAGTATGAAAGCAACAAATCATCTCTAAATGATATGGAGAGTCTTCGGGAGTTACACAATGCCAGTTTGTCAATAATCATTTAAACGTCTGCTTAGCACTCAACTTACATCTAGGACATCTTCCTATTCACTGGTGACAAGGCTGCAAAGAAGACAGTACGTGTGTTCCCATGTAAATAGGTGCATGTGCATCCATAAAAAGGAAACTAAACGAAAGAAGCCACAAACGGATCCTGCTTTGAAGGAACCAAAGCGCGAGTGGAATAGGGGCACACGGCTGGCAGCGAGTCCCTTCACCAGGATGTCCAGGAGATGGCGTCTCTGAAATTCAAGACAGAAACAGCGGGAGACCAGTGCGCTCAGATCTGGTGCAGGTGCTGTAGCTGGGAGAAAGAAAAGGCCCAGAGTATGGCCTGGGTATAAAGAGGCGAAATGTGAAGAGCAGAAAACAGAGATGGATGGAGAAGGGTCAGGAGCTGAGTTCAAGGAAAGATGAGGTCTGATGTCATGAAGATGTGAGCATTGAAGCGTGAAGGTTGAGTTTTATTCCATGGTCATGACGAAGCCATAGAGCACATCCTCAGAAAGGTGGTGTAATGTCACTTCTGACCTCAGAAGGTCATCCCAATAGACACGACCAAGCTGTAGTCAGGAAAGAGCAGAAGCAAAGAGATCGGTGAAGGAGCTAGTAGGTCGTGCAGAGCCAAAGGTGATAACCGTTCAGCTGAGGAGACGCGGGAGAAATCCTGTGGCCAAAGGCACAATTGTGAAAGCAGAGCAAACAGAATTTCCGAGTAGGTTGTCTCTGGTCATGACCAAGAAAAGAGAGAGAGAACTAAAGCAACTTTTAGGAGTTGGAGACTGACTCTCTGAGTCTCTCTCTCATACGTATATGTATCATATATATGCATATATATATATGTATTTATATATTTTATTCATTTGTTTGTATGTATATTTCAGATATTCACATGGGATGTTCCAGTCATGGTCATGGGAAACTAGTTGATCACATTCAATTTGGGTAAATTTTTTAAAAGTAACTTTCCGAAAGTAGTGGAAAGGAAAGAAAATCAACAGCGTAAGCACTAACTGGTGCAGGACAAGCTTCCCCATGGTGGCTTTTTGTAAGCAGGTGTCCTAATCCGCAGCGCATGCAGCAGCTGTAACTCAGAAAAAGACCGGCAGCCTTCAGCACACAACACGGGAGGAGAGCCTAATGCCTGGGAATTGATAAACCCACAAACAGAAAGAGCGACAAAGTGAAAGTTTCGTATTCTGCTTACACACTTTGAAAAATTAGTCATAAATTTCTGAATTCTACATGAGTAGAATGAACTCAAAACATCCACAAAGGATACAGAGCTGAAGAAGTTTTAAACAGTACTTGTACCAAAAGAGAAAGAGAATGTGACAATTCAGGTCAAATAAGTTAACTAAGGGACACAAAATAAAACCAATACAGAAACAAGAGTGATGTTAAGAATTCCTGAATTCAGCGTAATAATGTACCCAATGATATGGAAGTGCAGAGAGCGAGAGAATTCCCTACAAAACTAACTTCTCAAATGAAGCAACACCTTGCATGTCACACAGAAGCACACTGAGTGATCAACTAAGGGGAGCCTCGCTTTTCGATGTGCAAAGGCTCTTTTCTCTGGAGGACTGCAGGACCGCTCTCCTCAGATTGGAGGAGAATACTAAGGACTCTCCCAAGGCTGAAGTCGTGTCTCCTGTTGCAAATTACACAGCGGAAGGTTCTGTACAGAGTCAGAAGTGGCCAGCACGAAAAGCCCTAAGAAGAAAAGAAAGACGCGAGCAAGAAGAGAAAGAAGGCGGGGACAATGGAGATGGCGCGATGGCGCTGCCAGGTGTCCCTATCACCAGATACGTGCACACAAACTTGGAATAAGAAAGACAAGAGGAATACAGAACAAACTGAGAAGAGGAAAGGGACAAGTAGCAAAGGAGACATAAGAAAGCAGGCATTAACTGCTACTTTCTTCAGAACAGCTGAAGTCCACCCTGCAGTCGTGAAACTCATACTGTTTTGTTAAGTGGAATTCTGTATCGCTTGCAATTTTTTTTCTGCTTTAATACTATTTTGTACTCTCTTTAAAAGATAATTTTTTGGAGAAAGAAAAAAAGATGACCTATGAACTCGACCTTACTGAAATAAATAACATCTGCAGGGAAATGGACTCCCAAGCCAGTATTCATGCCAGGAGAAAAGATCAAAACTTTCAGCAATCAATGACAGTGTAGGAATGCAGAGGGCGATCTACACAGCCAACGGCAAGGTCGTATCTGCATGAGTTACATGCACCCCTCGACTATAATGTTAGCAGATGTAATGACACTGAGGCCCACTCTCCTTAAAGTGGTCACAGCAGGCTTGCTCGCTGGAGCCACCACGCAGTGCTCCTGTGTCCTCAGCTGGGTCCTGAGCCGCAAACTCACCTCACTACCCTCTTCCTGGGATTTTCGTCAGCACTGAGGTTCTCACACTCCCAACTCCGGCCTGTTTCCCGGTAGTCTATGGACAGCCTAGACTTCTCCTTAGAGACAGCTGCAGGTATGAGGCAGGCGACGCCATCACGGTTCTCATTCCGAGACAGAACAATACCAAGGAGCTCTGCAGATCCTGCACAGCCCTTCCCTATGAACAGGAGCTGCGACGCCTTCTCCACCGGTGGTTAGTTTATTCTGCGTGATCCATGTTCCGTTCTCCGTCCTGTTTCGGGATACCTACTTTCCCTCTATTTGTTATTTCCTTTTTTGCAACTTCTTTCTAAACATCGCTGTGCCCTTCAAACAAAAATGTATATATCTATGTTCTTTCTCACATGGACACACACCCATACACACACACACACTTACTTTTGGGTGGGGAATGCAGTACCCTGGCAGCTGTGTAGCCTGCACTGGTGGACAAGCACGTCTAGGAAGCTTGGCTTACCAGAGCAAAGGCTCTTGGATTCACTTGCCGCTTCTTCGGAATGGAATGGCACGTACACTACAGAAAGCAGAGGAGCCCGTGGGCACGTACACTACGGGAAGGAGAGGAGCACGTGGGCACGTACACTACGGAAAGCAGAGGAGCCCGTGAGCACGTACACTACGGGAAGGAGAGGAGCATGTGAGCATGTACACTACGGGAAGGAGAGGAGCCCGTGAGCACGTACACTACGGGAAGGAGAGGAGCACGTGGGCACGTACACTACGG
>PVJA010044718.1:0-16021 GCA_004027025.1 Myocastor coypus | reverse complement strand
GAAGAAGAAGAAGAAGAAGAAGAAGAAGAAGAAGAAGAAGAAGAAGAAGAAGAAGAAGAAGAAGAAGAAGAAGAAGAAGAAGAAGAAGAAGAAAGAGATCAACATAACATCTAAGAAGGTTTTTTAAAAATGACAGCAAGGAGTTAACAAAAGAAGATGGATAAATGGCCAATAAGCCCATGAAAAGGCTTGAGTTTTTCTGTCATTAGGTGATAGGGAAATGCAACTTAAAACTATAAGCCATTTGAGTATCCAAAGTTAAAAAACAATACCAAAGTCATTGACTGCTTATTTTATCTTCCCTGCAGCTGTAACAGCAAGCGATAGGTCCTCATTAATAATTCTCTTTCCTAGTTCTAGTTTTGTACACAGACATTCCACAAATGTTTATTTCATAAAGAGTGGAGTGAGTGGATGGACAAATGAGTGAATGCTTGACTTTCACACAAATTTAGACTATGGCGTCATGGGATCCTTATGTGTCTAATATCCAGGGACAAGAATCTCAAAAGATTGCTGGGCTAAGGCAGCACACACCTATAGTCCCAGTGCTTGGGAGGCTAAGGCAGGAGAATCAGTGTGAGTTTCAGACCAGCCTGGGCTTCAAAAGTGAGCTCAAGGCCAGCCTGGACTGCATAGTGAGACCCTGTCTCAAAAAGGAAAAAAAAAAAAAAAGAATCTCAAAAGATTGTCTTTACCACTAGATTAGGACCAAACAATATGGCTTTAATAAAGAAATAAGGGCTGGGGAGATAGCTCAGTAGAATAAGTGCTTGCCCTGCAAGTGCAAGGGCCTGAGTTCAACCCCTGGTTCTGCAAAAATAAATAAACAAACAAATAAATAAATAAGCTTTTTTTTTTTCCAGTACAGGGGATTGAACTCAGGAACTTATGCTCACAGGGAAGGCACTTATTCTACTGAGCTATCTCCCCAACCATAGAAATAAACAACTTAAGCCTAAGAGAGAGAGAGAGGGGGAGAGAGAGAGAGAGAGAGAGAGAGAGAGAGAGAGAGAGAGAGAGAGAGAGAATAAGATGGGTTCACAAATCAATTAGAAAAAGAGAAAGCACTATGAGATAGATCACCCAAGAAACAAATTAGGAGCAAATACTTCCAGCCTTTGTAATAACTGAGTCATGCACAATAAAGCAGCAGTGAAATATTTCTCGCCCACTGGAGATACAACTGAAAAAGTCCCCAAATTGTCCCTAATAAAGTTCCTGACAGGTATAGAAAGAAAACAGGCACCCATTGTATACAAGTAAATTAAGGTTGTCCTTCTGGGAGTTATTTTGACATTTGTGAACCCTTTACATGTATAGATTGTTGACTCCCAAATTCCATTTCCAGGAATTGATCCTTTGGAAATAGTTACACAGGGGTATGTGAAGCTCAATGTAGGCCAGGGTGGAGATCAGCACAGTGCCTGCCTGGCAAGTGCAAGGTTCTGACTTGGATTCCCGGTACAAGAAGAAAAAAATACCTTAAATGCAGCAGGGTGCTAATTACAGCACTGTCTGGAAAGAGAAGAAGTTGGATACAGCCCTAAAGTTCATCATGTGACTAAGTGATTGATGGTAACAGTGAAAACTGAAGTTGTTGAATAGGCTCAGAACCCAAGAAGCAGTTCATAGTCAATTAATGAGTGAATAAAAGGGACGGGGAGATAGCTCAGTAGAATAAGCACTTGCATGGCTAGCTCAAGGCACTACGTTCAATCCTTAACAAGTTTGGGCTGTACTGGCTTTCAAACCTCATGTGAGGACTGGAGAAAGGGGCTACACTAGGGAAGTCAGGCTGAGTCCTAGGGCACAAGGGTGTTGCCGGTGCTGACTTCTGGCCTTGGGAAGCTCCCACAAAGCAGGGATCTCCAGGACAGGCACAGCAGAGGTGTGAGGGCCTGGGGCATTCGTGTTGAGAAAGACATGAATGAAGAGAGGAGACTCCTCGGAAAAAGCCAAGCATGCTGTGATACTTCAGCTTTCCTGGCTCTCTTGGTTGAGATATTTTGGCTCCCAAGAGCGATTTCCAGGGTCTTTTGAAAAACTCAGGAGTAACTTAAAGAGGCTCTCTCTCTCTCTCTCTCTCTCTCTCTCTCTCTCTCTCTCTCTCTCTCTCTCTTTGGTGGGACCAGGGTTCAAACTCACAACCTTGCGCTTGTCAGGCAGGCGCTTGTGCCACAGAGCTATCTCCCCAGCCCCAAGGATTGGGTTTCCACAGCAGCCATCATCCTCTGTCACCCAAACCAAATGTGCCTGCCTCAGATCACACCTGAGAAAGTAATCAGACATCTGGTGTAATTGCCAATTACAGGGAACCCAGAAAAGAAGAAGGGCCATAAAGCACCACCATGGATGAAGTCAGCAAAATCAAGACTCTAAGAAATGCCACAGACGAAACATCCTGAACAATTACATTGTGGGGAAAAACCAAGGGATGGAGCCAGAACTTGTGGATTGAAAAAGGCTAGAAAAGACATTGCCAACTGCAGTCTGTGAGCCTTAGTTCATGACATTCATTTTATTGATTGATTGATTGATTGATTGATTGTCTTTTTCAGACAGGGTTTCAGTATGCAGTTCAGATTGGCCTTGACCTCACTTTTGTAGCCCCGGCTGGTCTCGAACTCACACTGATCCTCCTGCCTCAGCCTCCCAAGTGCAAGGATTACAGGCATGCGCCACCATGCCTGGCTCATAACATTGTTTTTTTTTTTTTAAAAAAAAAAAAAGTTCACTGATTATGAGGCAATTGGGAATCTGACCACTGATTGTATATTTGATAGCAAGGGGTTATTAATTTTTAGGCATAATAATGTATTGTGGCTACTATTTTTAAGAGTCATTAAAGAGGTGATACTGAAATATTAATAGAAGAAAATACATGAGATCTGCTATTTGTTTCCAAATAAGATGCGAATAAGAAAACCCACAAGTCGATTATTGAGACTGGGTGGTGGATAGTCCTTAACAGTGTCTTGGCTATGCATGAGTCTGTTTGAAATTTTCCACAATAAAAATGGGCTTTTTTTAGACATCAGTTGATGAGTCCAATAATTTTCCTCCATCCGGGGGAAAAAATGAGTCGGTAGTAATAATCTAGGAAAACCCCTCTGCCAGACACATGCTTTCTCTCTAAAGGTTAAAAATAACCTTTTATTTTTACAAAAGCAATATGTGTGCATTGTAAAAAGTTACCTTATACTGCAAAACAGAAATAAAACAACATATTTTCACCATCCAGAGGTTACCCTTGAGCAGGTTACTCTATATTGCAGAAACCTTTCTGGCACATATGTCTTATTAAACAAAACAACATCATCTTACGCATGCTGGTTTGGAAGGTGCTATTTGCAGTACTGGTCTCCCTTCCCCACACCAAGTTTGTCTTACCTAATACCCAGGCCAAATACACATTGGCATAATTGTCCCCCAGAGTATCCTGATGTCAGTTTAGATGGCCATAACAAAATATTTTACGGTGGTGGTTTAAACAACAGCATTTTCAAAATATAATTTTTAAAAATGTAATTAGTACAGGGTCTCACTACATAGATTGGACCCGTAGTGATTGTCTTGTTTTCAGCCTCCCAAGCACTGGGATTATAGGCTCATGCTGACATGCTCAATCTCAGTTGGTGTCTCATTGAGCCCCTGGAGTGGGGCCAGCACGATGGAGATCAAACCCCAGCCCCTGTGCCTGCCTTTCTCTTTTTTTTTTTTTCGGCAGGACCGGGGTTCAAACTCACGACCTTACATTTGCCAGGCAGGCATTTTTGCCACAGAGCTATCTCCCCAGCCCCCTAAGCGTGTGCTCTAGTCAGTTGAGCTATCTGCCCAGCCCTAATATCATTTATTTCTCATAGCTCTAGAGGTTAGAAATCCAAGATCAGGGTGCTGGGTGAGTTTGCTCCTGATGAGTTCTTTCTCAGTCATAGACAGCTACCTATTGCTGAGACCTCCCATGGCTGAGAGAGCAGGCTTCCCACATGGACACTTAGCCCATCTTGGAGCTCCAGCTCTAGGACCTCATATAGATGTTATTGCCTCCCAAAGGCCTCCCCTCCAAGCACCACTGTGGGGCCCAGGGCTGCCATGTGTGAGTCACAGGGGGACGAAGCTTTGAGTCCGTTCCACCTGGATCCTCTCCGGAATGCTGCATTCCATCCGGTGATGCGTTTTCACCATCTCTTCTAATGTGGTGCACTGTCTTTGTTTCTTGTGTTGCCACACCTCTGACCTATGGAGTAGCCTGGGTCACTTGTCCTGTAATGTGGAAGCTCTGCATGGAGTTGCTTCCACAACATCCCACCCACAGGTGACAGCAAGTGGAACCTAGGCCTCTTGCTGTTCAGCCCCAGCCAGGCCTGATGCATGTACCTGCAGAGTGGTGGCCCACCCTGGGGGCCAGCGTCCATGACTCCTCTGTCACATCCAAACCACCCAAAGCAAGGAGTAAGAAGCAGGTTGGCGGGGGTTCCTCCAGCCCATGCACTGACCTCTACCACCACCTTGGGGCAATTCTCTGCAAAAAACAGGTGAGAGCCAGAGCCACAGGCTAGAAGCACCAGAGATGGAGTCACCACCATTTAAAAAACTTTCCATTGCCCCAGTGGTGACCTCATGCTGATGCCGTTTGACAACCTTGCCTTAAAGCCCAGGGATGAGTGGGATAGTGACACATAGACATTACAGAAATTTCAGAGTAATGAAGGGAAACCTGGAAAAATTAGTAAAAGGAAAAGTTTAAGTGTGTTCATTATCTATTTGAGATCTGAAGTTCATTCATCTAGGAACATAAACTGCACCATTGCCTTTGGGTCAATAACTGTCATGCTTGGTTTACTTAGAGACATGGAAATCTAAAAAATAGAGAAGACTTTCCCCCCATTTTGAGGCTAGGGTTGGGTGAGTGAGACGGCCAAGGAGGGAAAGCCCCCCTCTTTTCTTTTGCTTTTCTTTTTTCCTTTTCAACCTAGAAAGCCCTAAAATCTGAGAGGAAGACTATTTGAATAGAAACTTCTTACAGAGTAGGCCCTTGGGGTGGGAAGGGCCCCTGGCAACAAAGCAAATCAAGGAGCAATGGGCCAGCATGCAGAATTCTCTCTGGAGGCTGGCATTATCCACTCCCATCTTCCCACCCTGGGCTGGATGGAGGATTTCCTTTCTTGGACATTCTATAGGAGAAAGAACATTGACGATGCCCACCAAGAGATGATCATCCTTCGCAACCTGGAGAGGAGGCTGCTCAGGGTTCACAGAGTGCATACAGGGTCCAGGAAGACACAAGAGGACAGCAAGGAGAATGGCCACTGCTCCTGGGGGTGAAGAGGAGACGCAGCATGGAACTACAAGCTGGGGTGTGGAGATGAAGGGACCCACCAAGGAGGAAGCAGCACCCCTCCCTGGCGGGCAAGAGGAATGAGCCCAGCTATGACGTAAGGGTGCTCAGCGCCCTGGGAGGGCCCAGAAGACATGAGTTCCTGTCCCCAGTAGCATTGTCTCTAATGAGGAGACTGCATGACCCATGAGACCTGCTAATTGGTAGTTAGTGAGTGGCTCTCTGGGAGTGATCATGCCCCCTGCTGAGGTGCCCCCTGATCGTGCTCAGGGACACCTGGGAACTGAGAATGGGTAGTTGAAACAGAGAGGGCTGCAATGCTGCCAGCCATCCCACAGTGCTCGGGACACCCCACAGCACCACCACCAGTAAAGAAGTAGTGGGTTGATAGCGTCAAAGTTGAGAAGCCCTGGCGTAGACGATCTTAACCCTCAGCATGAGTCACTTTTCAGTTCCTGCTATGAAACCTAACAGCTTTGAGAGATGTTTGTGTGTTGGGTTGTGAGCATGCCAGTAGGATTTCTTATTTCTAGTTCAGACTGGGCAGGCAAATTGAATCCTTGCCCCTTAAACCTAACCTTAGATACTCGCTAACACTTTAAGTTTCTCTGGTTTCTTGTCAACTACTGCTTATTGACCCTGGTGCTAGCACAACGGAAGTTCTTAAATCAAAGTTCTATTTTTTAAAAATCAGTTTTATTCAAGTATAATTTGTTTACAGTAAAGTATCCCAGGGCTGGGGAGGTAGCTCCGTGGCGTAAGTGCCTGCCTAGCAAGTGCAAGGTCCTGAGTTCAAACCCCAGTCTTGCAAAATAAAAATAAAAAGATAAAGTATACCAACTATGGTTCAGATATAAAATGTTCCCCAGCATCGAGGAGACAGCTCAACGGTCTAAGCACCTGCGTGGCAAGTGCAAGGACTGGGATGTGATCCCTAGCACCACATGCCATGCCAGCCCTTGCACCAAGCCAGCCACTAAAACAGGGCATGGTGGTGCACATCAGTAATCCCAGCACTGGGGACGTTGAGACAGGAGGATCAGCACAAGTCCAAGCTGTGTAGGGACACCTTGCACCAAATAAATAAATAAATAAATCTAAAGAAAATTATGAAGTGTTCCCCAGAATTCTCCCATGTGTGAGAGGTGACTGGATCATGCGGGTGGATGCCTCCCTCATCAGTATCTTCAGTCTCACTGTTGTGGCTGCCTTGATGTCCTGAATGGATCTAAAACATTTACTTTTTGTGATCATTTTGACTTTGAGGAAGGGCCCACAGTCACACTGTGCCAGGCCTGGTAAATAAGGTGGGTGAGAACACACAGGCATGTTTTTATGATCCTGCCTTTCATTGGATGGCATTTGGCTAGAACAGTGATCTTGATTCTTCATTTGTTTTTTGGCAGGACCGGGGTTCAAACTCTTGACCTTGCCCTTGCCAGGCGGGCACTTGTGCCACAGAGCTATCTCCCCAGCCCCATTATGTTTTGTTTTGTTTTTAAATCACGCCTTATAAAGATGCTCCAGAGAGAAAACCTCCAGAACTGCTTCAGAAAATGGCAAGAGGGCCAGGCGTGGTGGCGCACTCCTGTAATCCCAGCACTTGGGAGGCTGAGGCAAGAGGATTGATGTGAGTTCGAGACCAGCCTGGGCTACAAAAGTGAGCTCAAAGCCAGCCTGAACTGCATAGTAAGACCCTGTCTCAAAAAGACAAAAAAAAGAAAAAAGAAAAGAAAATGGCAAGAATGATGGGCTAAGTATGTCCAAAGGAAGAAGGACTATTCTAAAGGGGTTTCACGGCAGTATGCCATTTACTGTAATAAAGTTTTTAGAATTTACAACACATTCATCATATATTTCAAACACCTCTATAAAACTAACATTTTTAGGGGACTCAAATATGGTACAGTGTTGGTAATAAAGTAATATTTTTAATTTAGAGATAAGGACTCTGACACACAGAGAGGTCAAGTAACTAGTTCAAATCACAGAAAGTAAATAGCAAAGAAGGGATCTCAAACCTTAGCATCCTTCAAACCTGTACCCTTGGAAGATTATTCAGTAGACAAGTGTGGCTCTTCAGTTTATCATGTATATACAAGCCAGCTAAAGAGAAAGCTAGAATTCCAGGGTGCTGGCATACGCCTGTAATCTTGGTGCTAGGGAAGCTGAGACGGGGGACCGCTACGAGTCTGAGCTGAGTAGTTTGACCCAGTATTCAAGAAATTTTTAGAAAAGAAAAAAATAAATAAAGGGGAAGCTAAGTAGAAGCTCAAGAGAGAAACAATAATAGTTTAAGCCTAGGTGTGGTGGTGCACATCCCAGAACTTGGGAGACTGATGAGAATTTCTGTGAGTTCCTGGACAGCCTGGGCTACATAGTGAACTCAAGGCCAGCCTGAACTTCACAGTGAGACCTGTCTCAAAAAAAATAAAATCTAACAATTTGAAACAACTATGCATGGGTCAGGGAAATAGCTCAGTGGCATAAGTAACTGCCTGGTAAGCCCAGGGTCCTGAGTTCAATTCCCAGTTAAAAAAAAAAAAGTGTATATATATATATATATATATATATATATATATATATATATATATATATAATTGTTATGCAGGCCAGGCATGGTGGCAAAACCCTATAAGCCCAGCACTTGGGAGGCTGAGGCAGGAGAATCACTGTGTTTTTAAGGCCATTCTGGACTAGACTACATAGTGAATTTAAGGCAAGTCAACTACACAGTGAAACTCTGTCTCAAAAAAAAAAAAAAACAGCTATGTAAGAATGTCCTAAGGTCTAAGAAGGTCCCTGGCAAATGAGTCCTAGAATAAGACATTCTTTTTCCAGGGACTGGGTAGATAAGAGTAATGGCTGTAGTTTGGTGGTCTGGAAGGTTCCCAAGAAGGAGATAGATTTCAGCTGGTCTTGGAAGCAAAGAATTAATTCCATGGTAAAGGTGGTGGTGGGGAAGGTCCAGTGGAAATAGTCTCATTATGTTCCTTTTTATCTTTATTTTATGATCCTGGGGTTGATCCCTTTGCACTGAGCTACATCCCCAGCCCTTCTTTATTTTTGATTTTGAGAAATGGTCCCATCAGGTTGGCAAATTGCCCAGGCTGAGCTCAAACTTTCCACCCTCCTGTTGCTGCGGCCCCTCTGAGGCTGGGACTGCAGGCCTGTACCACCGCATCTTGCTTCTTGCTGAGCTATGTAACACAAGCTTGACATCTTAGTGTTGAGACGTGCGTCTCCAACGTTACTTGGCTGTGTGTGCACAGGTGGGCACACGTATGCTGAAGTGGACCTGAAGCCTTCCTTCCTGTCCAGGCTTGCACATTCTGTGTATGAGCTTGGATTGTATCTTTCTGGGTCTTGGCATTTGTTTCTGTCTCTCTTCATCCTCTTTCTTCCTTCCTTTATTTTTCTGTTACGCTCCACTCCCAACATCTGTCTCTCCCCTTATCTTTGCTCTCTAATTGTCATATATAATCCTAAGTACGTCTCTTCCTATTCACTACACATATTAAATAGTTCAGCGTGCCCTGCCCTTCATTTAAAATGCAAAGGAACAGAATGTTCCATTGCTCCACCTAAAATCTCACTTGCATTTTATAGCTCTTTCCCCCTGGAGTTTTAGTTTATTAACGCGCTTTTGTTTTTGTCAAGGTAGACATACAGATAATTTCAGAAGTCAAAATGTCCTTAGAGGTCAATCACGAAAGAAAGCAGCCCCACCTCTCCACACCCTTGACCTGTTTCTTGGATTCAACCACTTTTGAGTCCTTGATGTGCCTTCGGTTCCTAAGTGACATGCTTGTACAGCTATTTCTTGATTTTTCAGTTTTAGATATGATCTAAGGTTTCTTAAAACAGAAGGAGATTTAACTCTTCCATCCCCACACTCCCTGCACCACTCTTCCCCTCCATCCATCCTCCCAACAGTCGATTCCTCGTACATTTCAGCCAGGCCAGAATTTAGTGTTTATAATATTATTACACAAATAGCTCTGGTTATACCTTCCTTCTTGGAGTTTCCTTCCCTGGAGTTCATCATCTTGATTTGTCACCTAGTTTGCCATGAATCTATCATGAATTAACACCCACCAGGCAGTCCATCGATCAGCCTACTCCTTGCCTTGGCCATGTCTGTCCGGATGGCTGCCTTTAGGCTGAGGGGGGACCACTGCACATGGTATGGAGTTCCATGTTTCCTCTCTCTTGGCTTGTTCTTTTTATTGGAGTCTATCCTCTAATAAGCATCGTGTGAAAATGTGACAGATCATTTTTTGAGACTTCCCATGCCTGAAAATGTCTACCTTAATTGGATTGATGATTTAGCTAGGTACAAGAATTTGTCTTCCAATTTTTGTTTTGCTTATCTTTTTGAGATATGATCTTGCTGTGTAGGCATGCTGGTCTTGAACTCACTATGTGGTCCAGGCTGGCTTGTATATCCAGATCCTCCTGCTTCAGCTTCCAGGGTGCTGGAATTATAGGTGTTCTCTATCATGCCTGGCTTTTCCTTAGGTTTTTTTTTTTTTTTTTTTTTTTTTTTTTTTTTTTTTTTTTTTTTTTTTTTAATAGGGAAGGGTCTAGTGATCACCTGTTTATAGCCTCCTAAGAGCTGGGATTACAGGCATGCTCTACCACACCAGTCTCAATAGCCATCTCAGCGTGTCCCAGGGGCGGGGCCAGCACAGCAGGCCTGGGAATAGATCCTCAGTCCCTGCCTGCTTGCAGGTGCTTTAATCCAATTAAGTTTTTTGGTTTGTTTTGGTTTGGATTTTTTTTTTTTTTTTTTTTTTTTTTTTTTTTTTTTTTTTTTTTTTTTTTTTTTTTGCGGGACCGGGTTTGAACTCACAACCTTGTGCTTGACAGGCAGGCACTTGTGCCATGGAGCTATCTCCCCAGCCCCTAATCCGATTAACTATTTGGCCCACCCTTAGACTCCTGAATTGATCCTCAAATATTCTTTTTTTTTCCTCCATGTTTTGTATTTCTATCTGATTACCTAGAAGGTTTTCTCTACATTTATTTGCCAAACGTTCTACTGAATCTTTCATTTTACTTTTTTGTCTTTTTTGAGGCAGGGTATGGGTATGCAGCTCAGGATGGCCTTGGTCTCACTTGGTAGCCCAGACTGGCCTCTCAACAATCCTCCTGTCTCAGCCTCCCAAGTGCTGGGACGACAGCCATGTGCCACCATACCTGGCAAATCTTTCATTTTAAACACCACGTTTTTTAAGCTGATTGTAGTGGTACACACCAGTGATCTCAGTGCTTGAGGCTGAGGCAGGAGGGTCATAGGAGTTCAAAGCCAGCCTGAATCACATAACAAGATCCTGACTCAAAAATTAATTAATTATTAATAAATAAATACCACATTTAAAATTTTCAAGACTCTGAAAATTTGCTCTCAGAATGCTCCTTCTGATGACCTTTTGCTCTCACTTCAGAGATGATGTATCTGTTCTTATCCAGTAACAAACGATATTGAATTTTACAAGTTTTTCTTCTGCTTTTGCTCTTGCTTCCTCCGACATCATTTTCTCTGTTTCTTTGAGCTCTTTATGCCAAAGACTGTGTGACCTTCATCTTCCCATCTACATAGCAATACCTAGAGGTCTTTCCTTGGGGTGGCCAAGGACCCCATGAGCCCTGTTAAGGCCCTTGCCCATGGCTGCATTTTGTTCTTTGACCTGGAGTTCCTGTACCTAACATCTTCAAAAGTCAGCATTCCATTTTTTAGCCCATTTTGGGAAATTATTTGCTACCTTTTCAGGTAGGGAAGAACTAAGACTCTGGGTTTTTTTTAAATAAATTTAAAAGTTTCGGTAAAAACAAAATAAAACACTATAAAATATATCATCTTAACCAATTTTTGTGGTACCAATATTAAACCCAAGCCCTCACACTTAGGGACAATCCAAGCCTTTTCTATTTATTTATTTATTTATTTATTTATTTATTATTTTTTGTCTTTTTGAGACAGGGTCTCACTATGCAGTTCAGTCTGACCTTGAGCTCACTTTTGTAGCTAAGGCTGGTCTCAAACTTGCACTGATCCTCGTGCCTCAGCCTCCCAAGTGCTGGGATTACAGATGAGGCCTTTTAATTTATTATTTGAGACAAGGTCTAAGTTGTTAAATTGCTCAGGCCAGGCTCTAATTTATAATCCTCCTGCCTCAGTCTCCCGGAAGTGGGGGGTTATAGGTGTGCACCACTATGCCTGGCTAGCAAAATATTAATTTTTAATTAACATCATTAATTTTCGATGGTTTCTATGGAAACAATAGTTTCCATGCTTATGTATATACCTGACATAATTACAAACATATTCACACAAAAACTTATACATGAACATTACTAACAGTATTATCTTAATAGCCAAGCACTGGAAATGGCTTGGACATCCATACACAAATAACTAGACTAATAAAATCTGAGGGCCAGCCAGATAGCTCAGCAGATTAAAGTACCTGCTTAGGTAGGCCTAGGGATCAGCATTTGATTCCCAGCATGCTGTGCTGGCCCTGCCTCCAGGGTATGCTGAGACAGCAATTAAGACTGGGTATGGGCCAGTGAGATAGCTCAACAGTCTAAAGCACCTGCTTAGGCAAGCTTAGGCAACTGCAGGGACCTTGGTTTGATCCCAGGCACCACATGCTGCACCAGCCCACCCCCAGGGCAGGCTGAACCAGCCATAACACAAATAGATAAATAAATAAAGTTAAAAAAAAAAAAAAAAAAAAAAACGTTGGGCATGGTGGCCTGCGCCTGTAATCCCAGTGCTTGGGAGGCTGAAAACAGGAGAATCACTACAAGTCTGATCTACATCGTGAGACCCTGTAGAACCTGTACTAAATCCATTAAAAAATAAAATTCTGGCCTGTCTGTATAATGAAATATCATTCAACCCTATAAAGGAATTCGCTGATATGTGCTGCAACATGGATGAACCGTGAAAGCATTCTGCTAAGCCAAGCTAGGCAGGTACCTGACGAAAGGTCCTGTAGGATAGGGCTGCGTTTAGATGGACGTGTAGGATGGGCAGCTCCACAGAGCAGAGCATGGGAAGCGGATGCACAGTGGCAAGCGGACGAGGAGGAGAGGAGATGGGGAATGTTGCCAACAGGGACAGAGTTTCTCTTTGGTGCTGAAGATTTTCTGGAATCAGACAATGGTGACAGCTGTACAGCCCTATGACAATAGCATACCAGGAACCATGACTGGCAAAACGTAAGAATTTAAATTTAAGAAAATGCTGTGCTACTGGAATTATATCTCACTTTTTAGAGTACATGTGGTTAAGAATAAGAGCGAAGGGCTGGGGATATAGCTCAGTGGCGCAGCACCTGTCTGGCAAATGCGAGGTCCTGAGTTCAATTTCCACTACCAAAAAGCAAAAAGGAAAAAGAAAAAAAAAAAAAAAAAAAAAAAAAAAAAAAAAAAAAAAAAAAAAAAAAAAAAAAAAAAAAAAGAAGAAGAAGAATAGGGTGAAGCTGGGCATAGTGGCTCACATCTATAATCCCAACACTCAGGAGGCTAAGGCAG
The DNA here is from genome assembly GCA_004027025.1 of Myocastor coypus. Lineage (NCBI taxonomy): Eukaryota > Metazoa > Chordata > Mammalia > Rodentia > Myocastoridae > Myocastor > Myocastor coypus. The sequence goes on along the minus strand of PVJA010044718.1, from coordinate 3,132 downwards.
GAGAATCATAGGGAGTTCAAAGCCAGCCTGGGTTACATAATGATTTCAAATCCAGCCTAAATGACTTAGCACAACCCTACCTCAGGGAAAAACAAAAACAAAACAAAACAAAACAAAAAAAAGGACAGGAGCAAAAGGGACAATAAGAAGGTTTTTTGTTTTGTTTTGTTTTGTTTTTTGTCTTTTTGAGACAGGGTCTCACTATGGAGTTGAGGCTGGCCTTGAGCTCTTTTGTAGCCCAGGCTGGTCTCGAACTCGCACCAATCCTCCTGCCTCAGCCTCCCAAGTGCTGGTATTACAGGCGTGAGCCACCACACCCGGCTGACAATAAGAAGTTAAACGTGAGAGACATCAGACTGAAATAGCACCCTGGATTCCTCTGGTGCAGTGAATGGTGGAGAACACAACCTGAAGGTCAGGGTCCACGCTGCGAGCCCAACCTCCCAGCTTAGAGTCCTGACCACTGCGTGGCTGGGATTTGCCATGGTGCTGAGAAAGTAATATGCTCCAGGGCTCATCCGAGGGACTAGGCAGCAAGTGCACAGACGGAAGCAGGTGCACTGGCTCTCTCCTCAGCCCTCCCTGGGTGTCCTGTTCCCATGCAAAGCAGGCAGGTGGGAACAAATCCTTAGCCCTACCCAGAGGTGATTTGGTAGGCCAAGGTCAGGCCCCAGAAATCTGATTTTTTTTTTTAAAGTACTGAGATGATTCTGCCTCTCATCTAGGCTCGAAATCTCTTTTTATAAGGTGGGGTGTTCCTATGTTAAAAATGAATAGGTCATAGCTGGGTGTGGCAGTGCATACCTGTAATCCCAGATCTCTGGGGGACTGTAAATTTAAGCCCAGACCGGGAATTTAGCAACTTAATGAGACCTTGTCTCAAAATGAAAAAGATCTGAGAATGTATCTAACTGTGAAGGGCTTAGGTTCACTTTCCTGGACTGAAAAAAATATCCTCAAATTCCTTTCATGAAAAGTCAACAGATTAAAAATCCCGACACCCCATCATATGCCAAGTATACCAAGAGGAAACTTCTGCAGATCTCAGTTATTCTAGAGCAGAACCATGGGCAATTACAGTTTCCTTTTCTTCAGAAAGTGGCCACCACACCCCCTGCTGCTTAGCTAAGCACCCGTTCTTGGTGTTCCCTCAGTGCCCTGCATGCACCTGCCACCATCAACCTGCGTTCACCTGCCACCAGCTCTATTGCTGTAATACAAGCTCCCTCCAAGCACAGTGGCTTCAAGTGACAGTCTCCATTTATTCTCGCACAGCTCTACAGGCTAAGCATCCACGGCCTAGCAGGGATGGCTTGGCTCTGCTCCACCGTGTCTGGGGCCTCAGCTGAAGGCTGGAGGGCTGAAGTCACCCGCACGTTGGACCAGCGTGGAGGCGCTGTTTCCCAGATGACTCACTCACCTGGCAGGCGGATTAGGGCTGGCAACTGGCAGCCAGCCTCCGTGCCTCCTGGGTGGCCTCTCTTCGGGCTGGTTGAATGCCCCATGATGTATTGTTGGCTTCCTTCAGGACGGATGATCAGAGAGAGAACCAGAGCCTGGTGAAGCAGCCGCTTTGATGACGCAGCCTCAGAAGTCACACATGGTCATCTCCAGGGCATTCTGTTGGTTAGGAGCAAGGTCCCGAGGCTAAGACAAGGTCAAGGGGAGGAGGAATTATAAGGACTCTTCCTATGGAAGCAGGAGCATCACAAAATTTGTGGGCACATTTTAAGGTCATTACAGCCATTTGCATTATATCACACTGAGTCATATGCTTCTCCGTGTGCTCCCTACTGTGCCACGGGCTCCCCATGTATCAGGACTGGCCCACTAGATACTTGACTGCTCTTCACCTAACAGGACCCAACCACCCTGACTCTGAGGGTGTTGAATCCTCTCTGGGTCCTGAAAATGGGCTCAAGAGACTTAGCCACTGTGGTCCAGACTGACTGGCCTCTACTCCAAGTGCCCTCAGTGTTCTCCCAGGAAATTCCTGGAGCTTCAGCTAGGCCATTGCTAGGTTTGGGTGGGAGTATAACTGTGTAGAGCAGTGGTTCTCAACATTTCTAATACCGTGACCCTGCAATACAGTTGTGGTGTTGCGATGACCCCAAACCAAAAAAATAATTTTGGTGGCTACTTCAAAACTATAATTTTGCTACAGTTACGATTCGGAATGTGAATACCTGATATGCATCATGTATTCTCATTGCTACAAATCAAACATAGCTGGACGTGGTGGTGCACACCTGTAATCCCAGCACTCGGGAGGCTGAGGCAGAAGGATCGGTGAGAGTTCGAGACCATCCTGGGCCACAAAACTGAGCTCAAGGCCAGCCTGAACTGCACAGCGAGACCCTGTCTCAAAAAAAGACAAAAAAAAAAATCAAACATAATTTAAACATAGTGATTAATCACAAAAACAATATTTAATTATATGTTGAGAAATATTTATTACTAATTCCAATAAATAACATTTCACCATGGCATAGTATAGGTTTAAATATGTATTTCCCAATGGCTTTAGGTGACCCCTGTATTTTGGTCATTCAACCCCCTCCAGGGTCGTGACCCACAGGTTGAGAACTGCTGGTGTAGAGCCTGATATCCAACATACCAATTCTAGACACACTGTAAAGCAACATGGCCAAATCATGCATCTCCTGATCCCAAAACTGGCAGTCACCTTTATGGTGAAGGGTGTCTCAGGAACAGGCACTGCTGCACATGGTGGCCCAGGCCTGTAAGCCCAGTGCTCTGGGAGACTGAGGCAGGAAGATCACAAGTTCAAGCCAAGCCTGGAGAACTTAGTGACTTAGCAGGGCCCTGTCTCAAAATTTAAAAAAAAAATAGGGCTGGGGCGATAGCTCTGTGGCACAAATGCCTGCCAAGGTCAAGTGCAAGGTCAAGAGAGAGAGAGAGAGAAAGAAGGAAAGAAAAGGTCTGGGAAGGTAGTGAAAATCCTGGATTTTAATTACTTTTTTTTTTTTTTTTTTTGCCTTTTTGAGACAGGGTCTCACTATGCAGCTCAGGCTGGCCTTGAGCCCAGGCTGGTCTTGAACTCTCACTGATCCTCCTGCCTCAGCCTCCCAAGTGCTGGGATTACAGGCGTGAGCCACCACGCCTGGCCTG
>PVJA010044717.1:0-15998 GCA_004027025.1 Myocastor coypus | reverse complement strand
TGTGTTCTGTGCCTTACTAATCTTTTTTTTTTTTTTTTTTTTTTTTTTTTTTTGAGACAGGGTCTCGCTATGCAGTTGAGGCTGGTCCTGAGCTCACTTTTGTAGCCCAGGCTGGTCTCGAACTCACACCAATCCTCCTGCCTCAGCCTCCCGAGTGCTGGGATTACAAGCATGCGCCACCACGCCCAGCGCTTTGTGCCTTACTAATCTTAATTGAAATCTACTGCTAATTATCTATCCAGTCTCCACTGGGTCACTTCTTCATATTTTTTCACAATTAGTAATTGGTTAAATTTCTAGTTCTTAGCATTGTTATTCCAAGACAATGTCCTAAAGAATCTATTCTTTGGTTTTATTACTACCCACAAAGCCATTTTAAAGTTTTGATGCCATAGACAATGGATATACTGTAATACAGTCACAGCCATTTACTGAGTACCTACTGTGTTCCAAGTGTTAAGGTGAGGACATTATTTGCATTTTCTCTAATCATCCTGACAGGGCCCATGAGATAGCTCAATGGTCTAAAGCGCCTGCTTAGGCAAGCACAAGGCCATGATTTGATCCCCAGCACAACATGCCATGCCAGCACTGCCCCCAGGGTGCATGGATCCAGCCACACACACACACACACACACACACACACAAAAAAAAAAAAAAAAAAAAAGGAACTAAGCAACCTGACAACAACCTCATAATGTAAAAACTAATAGTTTCTGTAGTATGTGAGAAAACTGGAGCTCAGAGGAGTCCAGCAACTTGCTCGGGGCTGTAGAGTGCTGATGGAAGGACCCAGACTTGAATCTTGGCCTTCACAAGGCTAAACACAGTTTGGCTCTCCTGCCACACTTCCAGAGCAGGGAGATGGTGCTGTCCGTGGTAGGAGACTGCAGCAGTCTCAAGCACTAGCACTCCCTGGAAACAAGTGTCTCCAAAGGGGTCCGGTCACCCTGCAGCGCAGAGCCAGCTGTAGACCCAATGTTCCTGCCGCCCCCTGGCTGTCAGCACTCCAAGGACATAGGAGAGGGGGTAAAATTATTTTTCTCAACTTTATTGTGAAGAGCAGCTTCCCATTACAGTATAAATTAAAGTGAAAATTCACAGAAGCAACTTCCGTGCCCTCTCCGGCCAGCTACCTCGAGGCAGGGCTGTGTCAGGCCAGCAATGTCTCCTAACCCAGATGCCTGGGTTCAGTGCTTGGTCTCACTGTACATTAGCAAGTGAGTGCATCTGTGCCCTGGCTTCCACCTTTGTAAAATGGAAATGCTTATGTGTTCTCATGCCACAGAGCTATTGTAAAGGTTAAAGGAATTTGTCGATGCAAAATACTTAGAGGAATATGTGATGCCGGTTACATGCTGTCTATGACCATCCTCGTTGCTGGCGCCACCCCCTTCACCTTGGTTTCTTCCGTCTCCTTGCTCACCTCTTTCCATATTCCTTCCTTCCCTATGCTCCTTGCTACTCCCAGTATCTAGGGCTCTGTCTCTCATGCCCAGGTCTTTCTCTGTGCTCCCTCTTGTTCCTCTGCTTCTGCCTGTCTCCCTCCCAGGGTAGAAACTGCCCCACACCGTCACTGGGCTGATTCCCCCAGGTCCTGCCTCAGGGGCAGCTCCTCCCGAGGACCTGCTCAGGCCTCTGCACAACTCCGCAAGCCGAGCAGGGGCGCCTCCTCTGGGTTGGTTAGAATTCTGACCTGACCTACAGCAACACTGAAGCTATGTTCCCCTGTCATTGTCCCCCGCTGAACACCAAACTGCTTGATGATAGTTTTATGAGACTCTTCCCTGACACTGGCACCTAAAGTGGATATTTTTAAAGAAAAACAAAAAACTATTTTGAGAGAATATTTAGTTCTAGATACTATAACAGGCACATATTAAAAAGTAATAGCCATTGCAATCACTGGTCAAGGATGTTTTACAGCACTCATGTGCATCATTTTTCACTGATCAACAATGTAGTTTGCTTCATTTCTTATTCGATAAATACTTAGGATTTTTGGAAAAAGTAACAGCCACCCAGAGATGGTGCTTCCAGCTTTCGAGGCTGAGTCTCGATAGGGCATTAAACAACACCAAGATGCTGCAGACAATACCCCTAAGAGACACTGGAAAATATATTGTACAGTTGAGGAGGGAGGAAGCTCCGCATCCCCGGAGGCATGCAAGCAGAAACAAATGGCGCTAGGCTCGAGTAACAGACGAGAGAGTGGGGTGGGATTAGTCAACCGGGAAAAGAAAAACAATTGGCTTTAAATACCAGAAACAAAGACCCTGGGAAAGAATAAACAATAGTGTCCTTAAGGACCAGCACTTTTTCTGGTAGGAAAGAGAGGAGAAAATGTTCCTGTTATTTTCACCGTACAAATGTCTGAGGCACAGCGCAGACGACTGGGCGCGTGAACGCAAACGCACACAGAGATGAAGAAAGGGCCCAGCGTGGAGGGCCGAGGGATGGGGCGGGGATCCACCAGGGTGCGAAGGCCTGGGACCCAGTGGCTGGAGCATCGCCCACCCCACGAGAGTGAGCAGGAGATGGAAGCAGCCAGGAAATCCCCGTTTCTTCTGTCCCTGTGACTGAGTGGACAAATGCACATTTAAGGGAAGGAAGGCGCAGCCGCACGCCTGTGCTTTGCTCATCCTCCTGCGGGTATCTTTTTGAAAGTTCAGCTAGAAGTCGATTTACCACAGTCAGATTTGTACTTAACACCACTGCGGCTGTGAAAAGGATTTCAAAACAAATAAAATGGAAGCATTTCCATGATCTAAGAACAGATAGAGGGCTGGTGAGATGGCTCAGTGGTCTAAAGCATCTCCTTAAGCAAGCTTAGGCAACCACAAGGACCAAGGTTCAATCCCCAGCACCACATGCTGCGCCAGCGCCTCCCCCGGAGCAGGCTGAGCCGGCCATAACATGAAAACTAAAACAATTAAAAAAAAAAAAGAACAGATAGACATAAACGAACAGGGTCGATGGCCTTTTTCTAGGCTTTTCTAAGCCTTTTCCCTTTTCCTTGCCTGAATTAGGTTTTGTGAGTTGGCCCACAATGTTCTGGACCACAGCATGGCAGACAGTCCTCCAGCCCAGGCCTCTGCTCATGCCACATTGCTGAACTGGACTCTGTAGGCAGTGGCCCTCCAAGGCAGACAGGATAGTAAAGCAAAGTTGGCAGGAACTAATAGGAGTTCAAGAACTTGAACTGTCTTAAGCCTTCAGGCTCTTTCCATTATATTGCCTTAAGTTAGTGACTCTGAGCTCAGTTTCCTCACCTACATAAAGTGAGAGAACTAATTGTGACATCCTGAGGATTGAAACTGTAAGTATATCCTATGTAGTTGCCTGAAAGTCAGTTGTTTATGATGGTGATTATTAATGACACCCATGCTCCAAGAATCGATGCTTCCATAAGAGAATTTATTTAAGAGAACTTTGAGATTCTGGTTATCCAGAAGATAAAATCAAATCAAAAAAAGGAGGAGGAAGTGGAGGAGCAAAGAAAGAAAGAAGGAAAGAAAGAAGACAAATAATGAATATTAGATACATGAGACTTGCCGTACTTGACACCTTAAAGCCACATATCAATGATATGAACTGTGAGCCATTCTGAAAATGTTGCTTAAGCTAAGTTTATGATAAAAACACAAGTCTCAGAGATAGAAATAAAAATTAAAGTGACCCTGAAATGTTTGGAAGACTATGTTCACTACAGCTAGGAAGAAAGCCAGCAAAGACAGGCACACCGTGCTGTCACTGAGGTCAGCAAGAGCAACAGAACTTCGTAAAGGCAGATACCTACCTAGGACTGGGTGCACACTGAACAAGGCTCCATTTTTACTGGCCCAGTGGAAAAGAGGCAAATGCACATACTGCAGCACTTTCGTTGTAGCAGAAAGAACTCTGGTTGGGCCAGAGGTGACCTAAGACAGCTAGGTAGATTTCTAAAGACAGTGGATATTTATCTGCTTCTCACATCAAACATCAAGGTATATTCCAGTACATTAAGCATGATATGGATAAAAATTAAACTATTTTCAAACTGCTGTGAAAATTTGTTAACTTCATTAAAGAAGAAAAGGTGAAACAAGATTTAAAAATCAGATGAACAGTAAATATGGCTCTAAAGATATTTTAAAGCACTCTGTGGCAAGCAAAAATGTATCAGCTAGGTGTAGTGGGGCATGCCTGTAATCCCAAGCCCTTGGGAGGCTGAGGCAGGAGGATCACTCTTGATTCGAGGCCAGCTTGGGCTACAAAGTGAGTTCAAGGCCAGCCTGAACTGCGTAGTGAAATCCCATCTCAAAAAGACCACAACAAAAAGAGGCTACAAGGGGAAAGTTAAAATAAAAAGTACAGTCATATAAATAAGGCAGAAAAAATTTGCAAAAGTTATCTAAGATGAGGTACTGATATTTTAAATATCCAGATAATTTTTAGAAGTAGAAATAAAGTAGATGAACAAAAGAACATTTTATATAGACACTTAAATAACCAAAGAACACGTTAAAAAGATGAACTGAAGAAATGCAAAATTTAAAAATACAATTGTCTACTTACTTACCAGTATGGAAATATTCCAGTGTTAAAGTGTATGTAATGATGATAAGAGTATAAGAACTAAAGTGTAGGCATTTAAACTGACCCTACGTTTTTGGAGGTAGCTTAGCAATGACTGCCAAAATCTTATTCTCATTCTCTTTGTTAGGACAGCTTACAGACAGGTGTTATTTACTACAGCACTGGTGTTAGTAGCCAAATCCTGAAGAAGCGTCGTAAACTTACACTGATAGAATAGAGCCTTATGTTGCATAGTGAAGTACTGCACAGCTATGGAAAAGAAGGCAGTGATATGCAACCGTGAGAGAAATCAAGGTATGAAACATTGTAAATAATAAGATTTTATTCATGTAAAATTAGAATTCTGCATTTTAGAAACCAGCTTGTATTCATAACAAAAAAAAACAGTGCCTGGTACAAGCAAGAAGCCATGAGTACAGGCATCTTGTCAGGTGCTAAGAGGAAGTGGGGAGACTTTTATTTTATGCTTTTCTAGTGCTTTACATTTTTTATGTATGCATTTCTGTACCTGAACCAATTTTGCTTTTCAGAACAACTCATTTACGCCTTCCGGTAGATGAATTATGCCTCTTTGTTTTCTTCTTACTCATTTCAACATGTTTAAGTAATAAATAGTCATTTTCAAATGCACACTCTATCAAATTAAGAGAAACCAATCCCGTATCTGCCCTCTAACCTGAGAAGTCAATTTCCAGGGAATTTACCCTTCAGACAGATATTCATAAGTATTTCTAGTAAGCAAAACAGGACGCCAACCTAACCACATTAGGAAGGATCTCACCAAACCCTGGAACTTTCACCCTGTGGAACATTAAGGTCCCAGTATGGGCCAGCCAAATAGCTCAGTACATTAAAGCGCCTGCGAGCAGGTGCAGAGGCCAGGGGTTCAAGTTTGATACCTGGACCTACCGTGCCAGCCCCACCCCCGGGGCTCGCTGAGACTGACAATTGAGACTGGGTCTGGTGGTACGCTAGTGCGCGCACCTGTAATCCTAGCTCTTGGGAGGCTGTAAACAGGCGGATCACTACGAGTCTGATCTAGTAGTGAGGCCCTTCCCTAGAATAAAAAAAAAAAAGTCCCAATATGTGTAGGACCATGGGAGCTTGTGTGGAAGATGTTTCTGTTTGTATTGTTAAATGACAAATATTAAAAAGCTGAGTATATGACATTTACTGCTTAACAAAAATTGAGTAATATATTAAAATAATTGTCAAAAGGGCTACAGAAATGAGGGCCTGTGTGCCTACGGTGGGTTCCTAAGGCATGTACGCAAAGCAGTTACCACCGGAAGTGATGTGGGGGGGGATTTTTTTTACCTTTCGTTTTTGTGCCTTTTTGAGACAACTTCTTTGCCGTGATGATTTTCTAGCAAGTGAACCTAATTTCTTGATAAGAGAAAGACTAATGTGACACCTGAAGGGGCACCCTTCATAGCCAGGGTGTGGGTAAAGTTGCTTTTCCTATTTCTTCAGCTTACAAGGGCCACGCTTCTAGGGTGGCTTTAGGATTAGCTCAGTGGCTTAAGCACCTGGGCAACAATCCCAGTCAGGCACAGGGGAAAGCAGTTCAATCCCAACACCCACCCATAAGGCAGCCTGAGATAGCCAAAAAAAAACAAAACAAAACAAAAAAAACCACCAAGGGCCACGCTTCCAGTTCCGTGAATAGTGTAGTCTTCGACATTACTGACCTCTACCATTGAGTACAACTGGAATTCTAGAGTTCCCAGAGCCTCTAGCCTCATGTAGCCTAATGCTTCTCTCCCTCTGTGTGAGGAAACATTGCGATTTGGAAATGCCAGCCAGCTAGCGGTTGCCAGACAGCCCAGGTTGGCTCAATGGAGTTCCCAGAGTCACTGCGCAATTCATACTTTCGAGAAAGAGCTGACTGGGCTAGGGTCAGGGAGGAGCCAGGCAGAACTGTAAAGGCAAATAAGGAAACTTACAATTGTTATCAGAGGGCATGGATAAGAATAGAAGGGTACTGAGGCTCCAGGCCTGGAGAAGAAACAAAGTGCGAGCCCCACAGCCACCTGCCACACAGTGTCCTAGTCAAGGAGCCCACAGCATGTTCACTGCAGGGAGAAATGCTTCGCAGGGTTGTGCCTTATTAGTGACCCCCTTCTGCAGCAGACGGAGAGCACTGAGCGACTCTACTGTGCAGACTTAGACTGAGGTAACTCCAAAAGGTTTCAGCTGTGCTTCTCCCTCAATTTGACTCTTCGATGGTTTTCACTCTGGCAGTGTGGAGCCTGTTTTTAGCTGGTCTGTTTCTCTTTTAGGAGAGCCCTGATAATGGCAGTTTGCAATGGCAAAATAAACTCCAAGCACAGTTTTTTTTTCATTTAGTCAGAATTCATTATTTTGCATATGAAATGGGACAGTCAGGCTTATTTTGGAACAGGGCTCAGGGCTGCCTCACCAAGCTCAGTATGACAGAACCAGGCATTTGACCAAAGAGCAGCGCGTGGCAGAGAGCCAGCCAAATTCCTCCAGTCTCCCGAGAACCCATCTGAACTCATTAAACTGTCAGCACGCACTTGTCTGTGTACGTTCCATGTGTCTCTCTTCATTATCCTGTTTTCCCTCTAATTCTGAGAGCTCCTATCTACCCCAACTCTAGGAAACTCACAAGGGCTTATTAAGTGCACACATTACCATGCTAGCAAAATTGGATGGATAAAAATGTTTCAACCCAGGCAGAACACGCCACACACACACCACGTAATAGAATTTCACATCTCTACTACCTAAGTTATCGATTCTGTATGATGAAAATGCAAAGAAGCCCGTGAGGAATGAATGAAGGGTTCGAGGACGTGAGACATAATCTTAGCCAGCCTGTGAGTTCTAAAAAGCTCTTTTCCTCTGTCCAAATGCAGGTGTGGTGCCTGAGCTTTCCTGGTTTCTTCTCTTTCAGGTGAATGGCATTGACCTCCGTGGGGCATCTCATGAACAGGCGGCCGCTGCACTAAAGGGAGCTGGACAGACAGTGACTATCATAGCCCAATATCAACCTGAAGGTCAGTTGAGTCCCAGCCTCGCCGTGCTCTGCTCTGTCTGGGTGTGCAAGTGTATCTAACACCACTGGCCATCTTTGTAACAATAGTCACCACTAAATGCCTTAACACTAAGAGTGCAAGTTAATGTTTCATATTCAGTGAACATGAAACTTTGCTATCTCTACTCTGAGGAAAACCTCAGGCCACTGTGAGGATAAGAACTCAAATAAGCAGCCTCAACTTTATTTTATCTTTGGTCACTGATGGCTCCTCTGGAAGCTGCTAAGATTTAGGAAACAAGGGGGAGAATTTCATGTCCAGAAATAGACCATTAAAGTAGATTGCATTCTCTCCTGTGGCATGAACGTAACTCTTGTTAACACCAGTGTGGCTTTAGATGTCCCGGCAGCCCCACTCTGCTGCTACACACTTCCTTGTTTAGAATAAGTCGCTGTAAGCACCAGGACTTGGCAGTGTCACCACCATCAGTTGGGTTACCAGCTGAGAAGCTGAAGACGTGTCCTAACTTGGATTTGCTACATTACGCTTCCTGGTCTATTTGACATCTGTTTCTGTGATCAGAATGAGGTTAGCGAGACAATAGTGGGTTGTTGGCTGTTGTATAGTTGACATCTCAGCAAATCCATGTACAGACTGTTGATTGGCTCCTGAAACGTACCTGTGAGACCATGCTGAGCTAGACTTTTTGACAAATGAAAACTGTTGGGTGTAAAAACTGCGGTTGATTTTCTTCAATCTGCGTGACTGGCAAAGAAGCATATTCTACAGCTGGCTGAACATGAGGGTACAAGGTATCATCAAGATGGCGTGTGGGCATGGGATGGTGGGCCACTTCAAATGGTTCTTTGTTCACTTCTTTGTTCTGTTTAGAGACTGAGATTTGAGTCTTGCCGGTGGCAGACCAGTTTTTGTCATTCATGCTGGCTGACATACAAAGAATGAACAAAATATTTCCTCTTATGTGTGTTTTGCTGATACTCTCATTTGTGCTCTCTTCAGAATGAAAATTGGCCTGTAAACTACACAAAACGTTTTATAAATGCTTTGTCTCATTGGCCTATGCCAGCTTTGCCAGAAAGCTGATGAAGAGGGGCTTTCTGACATTCAGAGATGAATGTGAGGGCTGCAGAGATAGCTCAGTGGTGTAAGCACCTACCTAGGCAAGCACAAGGACCCGGTTCAGTCCCCAGTACCACATGCTGTGCTGACCCACCCCAGGCACACCAAGCTGACTATGAAGACTGGGCATGGTAGTGCGTGCCTACAACTCCAGTTCTTGGGAAGCTGAAACAGAAAGATCACTATGTGTTTGAACTGTGTAGTGAGGCTCTGTACCAAATACATAAAATTAGAAAAAAAAAAGTGTGACACATCCAGGCACCATTTCTTTCCAGGGAGTTTTGGAAAGTCTTCTTACTTTGTAAGAAGTAATTTGCTTTGTAAAAGAAGTAAGTGACTCCAAAGGTATCTATCGTAAAACAAAAAGAGAAGCCGAGTGGCTGCAGTTTGATGACCAAATTCTAAGCCATACAGATTTAAAAAAAAAGTAATGAGAACCTTTATAGCTGTTTTCCTTCCAGCTTAAACTGTATGCCCTCCACCATGACTGGCTATGTGTCATAAATGTCCCTGTCGTTCCATTTCTGAAAATTTCAAATGCTTCTTTAGGCTTAGAAGATGTTTAGAACTATAATTATGCCAACTAGAAACTTTTAGAAGTTATCGAGCGTTCTAATAAAATTTAGCAGAATGATTTCAAGCTTTTAAGTAAAAGATTACAAAGATAAACATCTAGTTCTGCCCGTATAAATCACCACCTCCTCCCTGGAGATCCTTGAAGCAGGACACTCAATTTGAATAATACATTGTACTCTATCCAGATGCCGATTCAATGAATGTTTTATGAATCTTATAAATTAACTTTCAAGTTACTTTCAAAGAAACCTGCAAATAACTATAAAAAGCTTCTTTCAAAATGCCAACACATAGATTGAATTCACAAAATGTCTTCCCTGTTTTAATAGTCTAAGTATGATCTAATTTGTCACAGATTTAAATCAATCGGAAATGTAATAACAACATGAAACAAGCACTTTTATTCTCCTCTTTGAAAATTTTATGCATAACCAAACCTTAATTGAACTATCACTTAGAATGGAAAACTGATTGGATTTTTGTTCTGGTCATTTAGGGACACTTAAATTATAAAATTGATTTAACAAACAATGATCAATTTGCCTTTAAAATAAGTGAAATCAGGATGTTTTGAGATTCCATCTGAAAATTCTCCCTATTTCCCTTTGTTTGTGCCAGGACTGTAATGGGCCCAAATGTTACAACAAGCACGCCTTAGCATGAAGATTGTATGGTGGCTCTTGCAGGATGGAGCAGACCTGGGATTCCAGGAAATACAGCTTTCAGTCACATTCACCTGCTTTAGCAGAGATCATTGTTTCTCAGTGCTACTAGATATTAGTGCAAAATTTCCTTCAACCCAAGTAATGTAGCATATTTGGCTTTAAGGATATTTTTATTCCATTGAGGAGAACAGACTTAGCAGAGATTGGCACCTATGCCATCTGACTAGCTTTTATGATAATGACACCATCTCTAAGAATTATGCAGCTTCAGAGAAAGCCAATAGCACACAGACCAGTGAGGCAGTGTGGCACTTGATGGGAAGATGGCAACGGAGGCTGAGCTCCTGGACAATTCTATGGGCTTCTTTTTCAGAGAAGAGGGAGCAAGCATACTGCTGAACTGAAAGCTTGAGAGCTCTGGGCATGCAGACACTGTCCCTGCCTGCTATTCACTGATACATCTGGTGTTAGCGCTGGCGCTCCCTCAAGAGTTAATGGATGCAAGGCTTCCATACCTCAGTCAGTACTTATGCGGCCACTTGAAGTGTATTGAAGATTGAAAGGAGTTTTGAATTTTGCTTCCTCACAATTTTCACTTTTGCTTTGGAGACAGAAAAAAAAAAAAGAATGCCTAAATAAATGTGATGCAAAATATGAAATCACTTCCCACTGTGTTTTTCATAGTGTCCAACATATTTCTGAAATAACGATTATGAACATGATTGTTATACTGTAGCAGTAAATGCCTTCTTTGGCAAACTTCACTGAGCTAGGTAGGGCCCAAGAGGTTGCACCCACTCTGTGCTTCAAAGGAGCTCAGGCCCCATCGTCTGCATGTCTCTGACCATCTTACTCAATGTGCAGTTCAAGGCAGGAGAACTAAAGCCAGCTCCAAGAATCTTGCTTCTCTCTAGTGATGCGACCTGACTGATGTTTAGCCTCTTACTGAATTCAGTTGCGTCATGTTCTTGCTTTGAAATTAATGAATGTTGCCTTAACAACAAGAAGAAAATCATGAAGGTATTTTCTTAAAGATCATATATCTGATAATTCAGGAATAATTCATCAAGCACTACAGGAAGCTAATACTTATAAAAATTTAAATCACCTACATTCACTTTTCAAAGATACTCCAAGATCACTTCACACAGAGAAACACACACACACAGAGGCATTTCCTTTCCTGTCCTTTCCCAGCTGTTTTCCCATTGTTTCTAGAATGATCTTTCTAGTGGACATGGCCCCATGTCTACCACCGACCACTTATCCCGAGCCATGTTTCCCAGCTGCTGTCTGTGCTCCCTCCCCGTTCCTCCTGTTAACATGGACTGCGTCGCGCACACCCTACTCCCTGCTTACTCCGGAGCTGCCCGCCACGTTTCTGTACTTGGCCTTGTAGATTTCTCTTCCAGCATTGGTCAGGCTCCATTTACAGCTGCAGGATTTCTGTTCGTCTTGAGAGGTCACAGATTCAGTGGCATTACAAATCCATCTTTAATCTGCTTAGTCACGAGGGCCGATTCTCTCTCAGAGCTCGCAGTGTGTGTAAACACCTGCCCTGTCCCTTATCATGGTTTGCACTTTTTCATCATAGTGCCCACCTAGAGAGCAAGGACCACTTTATTTACTTCATCCTCATCATCCTCATCTGAAGAGAATAAAAATTAGTAAAAACAAAAAAGCAAAAACATTAGGAATGGTACAAAACTTCACCAAACAAATCGCTAGGAATTAAACAATGGTGCCTGTATTGCATATTGTTATCTTCAAATTAGTCATTCAGATTGCCAAATATAAGCATATAAAATTGGGAGAAAGGGGAAATAACTTATAAGAAATTTTAAAAGGGTAGGGCTGGGGAGATAGCTCAGCTGTCTAAGCACCTACCTGGCTATCACAAGGACCTGAGTTCAAAACACTGAACCACACACAGGCAGGACACTCTGGGCGCAGGGTCCCGAGGCCTGGTGTGGTGGCACACACCTATAATGCCAGTTCTGGGGAGGCTAAGACAGGAGGATCACTATGAGTTTGAGCTGTGTAGGAAGACCATGTACCAAATTTATTTATTTATTTATTTATTTTAATAAAGGAGTAAAAAAGGGGAAGAAAAAAGAAAAATGTAAACATCAACTGCTCACCATGGTAGACTAGCATAAATCAGCAGTACAATTATCCAAGCCATCCTGCATGCATACATAAATAGCACTTTCCTCCCTTTCCCTATTCTGTCCTTTTCTTCATCCCTGGTTTTCCTTTCTGTCCTTGTGTCAGTGTCTATTGTACCTTTCAGATTTTATTTATTCTTTCAAATTCTTCCACTAGGGAGACAATATGATGTTTGCATGTGTGAACCTGATTTATTTCACTTATGAGTACAGTCTACAATTGTACCAATTTACTTATAAAAGCCACAGATTTATCTTTTGTACATCTAAGTAATATTCCACTGTATAAAAATACTACATCTTTATCCATTCCTCAGTTGATAGGCATCTGGGTTGTTTCCAAGATATAGCTATGACAAGTTCTGCTGCTATAAACGTGGGTGCACATGTATCATCCTAGTGTGATGTTTGCAATTCTTTTGCCAGAACACCCAGAAGAGGACTAGTTGACTTGCATGGGACCTCCAATCCTAGTTATTTTGAGTAACTTTCACACTGATTTCCATAGTGATTGTACCAGTCTACACTCTGAGCAAAAGTGGAGAAGAGCTCCTTTTTCCCCATAGCCCATCCAACGTTTGTTGTTGGTTGACTTCTTGATGTTAGCCAGTTTTTCTGGAGTGAGATGCAGTCTCAGTGTTGTATTAATTTTCATTTCTTGAATAACTAATGATATCGAACATTTTGCCATATGTGTTTCTTCACCTGACAAGTATATATTCATCTCAGATGCCCATTTTTTTTTAATTGGGTCTTTGAACTTTCAGGGCCTGATTTTTTTAAATTCTATGTTCTAAATAGAAGACCTTTGTCTGAGGGACAGTTAATTTTCTTTTCCCAATTCATGGCTTTTGTTTTCTCTTCTTCTTCTTCCTCTTCCTCTTCCTCTTCCTCTTCCTCTTCCTCTTCCTCTTCCTCTTCCTCTTCCTCTTCCTCTTCCTCTTCCTCTTCCTCTTCCTCTTCTTCTTCTTCTTCTTCTTCTTCTTCTTCTTCTTCTTCTTCTTCTTCTTCTTCTTTTTTGTCATTTTGAGACAGGGTCCCACTATGCAGTTCAGGCTGGCCTTGAGCTTAATTTTGTAGCCCAGGCTGGTCTCAAACTTGCACTGATCCTCCTGCCTCAGCCTCCCAAGTGCTGGAATTACAGGCTGGCCTTTCTTTTTACTCTGTTGGTTATTAATTGATTGATTCATTGATTGATGTGTAGAATCTTTTCAAAAAAATGAGACCCACGTTGTTGATTCGATGAAATTTTTCCTGTGGTTTGATTTTTGTTCACACTCTATCTACCGCTATGTCTTTAAGATTCCTGCCTATATTTTTCTCCAGAAAATGTGGTGTTTCTGTTTTAATATTTAGATCTGTGATCCCTTTTGACTATAGTTTTAGCACATGCTGATAGCCATGAGTCTGTCAGGAGCAAGGACTACCTTTCCATTTCCTGAAATCTTCTTTGATAACTTTTTTCAAAGTACTGTAATTTTCACTCTGTAAATCTTTTTACTTCCCTTTCGAGATTAATTCCTAAGTATTTATTTATTTATCTATTTATTTATTTATTTATTTATTTAGGATCTTAACATGAAAGGCGTACTATTGATTTTTTACTTTATATCCTGCTACACTACTGAACTGGACTATTGAATCTACAAGTGTCTTGAAGTTTTTGGGTTCTTCTATGTACAGTATCATGTATCTGCAAATAATGATCATTTCACTTCCTCCTTTCTGATCACGATTCCTCTTATTTCTCTGTCTTGTCTAATTGCCATGGCTAGTATTTCCAGAACTATGTTGAATAGGAGTGGTCACAGTGAACATCTGTAGTGCCGATACATTGTACCAGCTGGAAGGGTTGGATCAGCTCCGTAACTCCACAGGCTAGGGCACAGGAGCCCCTCCCCTAGGGCATGGAGGAGCGTGCCCTCCAGCAGGGAGGGCTGGCGCTAGAGTGACTCAGCACTTTAAGGGTATACAAAGGGGTTGAAAGCTTCTGCACTTCCTTGGAGGAGCATGATCATCCACCTACCCAGCTGTGCCTCCTCAGAGGCGCTCCATTTTCGCGGCCGGTGCTGCCACTTCCTTGGAGGAGCTGCAGTGTTCTCAATCAGTGTTCAAGGAAGTGAGAGAGGCTCGTGGGTTGCCACAGCTGCTGCTCCTCTCTGGTCTTCATTGTTTTCTGCCTCCATGAACTGCTGCCTTCTGCCTCGGAGCTAGCGGAGTTGACTGAGACCTCCACAAACCGTGAGCTAAATAAGCCTTTCCTTTCTCAATTTTGGGTGTCGGCATTTGGTCCCAACTATGGGAGGAAAGTAACTGAGATAACATCCTTGTCTCATCCCTGATTTTAAAATGAATTTTTTTTTCCTTTTGGTATGGTGTTGGCTCTTGGTTTGTCATAGATGGTTTTTATCAGGTTGAGGTAAAGACTGTCTGTTCCAATTTTCTCTAGGGTTTTATCACGAATGAATGTTGGACTTTATCAAGAGATTTTCTACATCCATTGAGAAGATGATGTGATTTTTTTTTTTTTTTTTTGACTCTGCTGAGGTGTGTGACACTTGTGGATTTGCACATACTGAACCATCCTGCATTATGGGGATGAATCCCACTTGGTTCTGATTTGCTGAAGTCTGCTTCTTGATGAGTGGCTGCAGTGTGCTAGTATCTTACTGTGGATTTTGCATTAGGGGATAGGTCTGCAGTGCTCCTTTTTGATTAGATCTTTTTACAGTTTTGGTATCAGAGGAATCCTTGCCTCCAGGAATGAGTTTGGGAGAACTGTTTCCCTTTCAGTTTTATTCAAGCATTGGAGAAGAATTGGCATTAGGTCCTCCCTAAGTTTCTTGTAGAATTCAGCTGTGAATCCGTCAAGACCTGGGTTTTTCTTTGTTGATATTTTTTATTACATTTTCAATTTCATTACCTGACATTGGGTTACTCAGGATTTTTATGGTTTCTTGATTCAGCTTTGGTAATTTATATGTATCTAGGAATCTGTCCACTTCTCGTGTATTTTGCATCCTATGAGTAAAAATTTGGGGAGCAGGTATTGATAATCTTACGAATTTCTATAGGATGTATACTGATTTCACCCTTTTCATTCCTCATTGCATTAATTTGATTTTTTTTCTTTTATTTTTTGGATACGTTTGGCTAGGTAGGGGTTTATCAATTTTATTTATTTCAAAGGACCAACTTTTTAATTCATTGATTCTTTGTACTGTTTTCTTTGTCTCCACTGCATCAATTTCTGCTCTGATTTTTCTAATTTCCTGCCTTCTTTGGCCTTTGAGCTTGACTTGCTTTTCTTTTTCTAAGAACTTGAAGTAGAGCATAAGATTGTTTACCTGGCCTCATTCTTTTTTTCTGATATGAGGATTTCCTGCTATAAATTTCCATCTAAGACAGCTTTTGAGCCGGGTGTGGTGGTGCACACCTATAATCCAAGCACTTGGGAAGCTGAGGCAGGAGGATGAGTGTGAATTAACTACAAGCCTGGGGGCTTGGCAGGATGGCTCAGTGGTCTAAAGCGCCTGCTTAGGAAAGCTTAAGCGGCTGTAGGGACTGCAGTTCGATCCCGGCACCACATGCTGCACCAGCCCTGCCCTCAGGGCAGGCTGAGTCGGCCATAAAAATAAATAAATAAACAAACAAAAGTTCGGAAACAAGAATAAATAAATAAATAAGATTTCTAAAAAAAATAATGGTAATAAAGACCAGCCTGGGCTACAAAAGTGAGCCAAAGGCCAGCCGGAACTGCATAGCAAGACCTGTTTTTAAAATGACCAAAAAAAGAGACAGTTTTTTATTGTATCCCACATGTTCCATAATTGTATCTGCATTTTCATTTGATTGTAAATATTTTTTTT
>PVJA010044716.1:0-16012 GCA_004027025.1 Myocastor coypus | reverse complement strand
TCACAAGATGGAGCCTAGTCTGCACAATTCAGTAAGACTCATTATCAAAAATTTTAAAGTGGCAGGAATGTAGGTCAATGAAGTCCTTGGGTTCAATCCCAGTATAAAAAAACTATATGCCAAACTAGCCTAAATCCTTTTGCTAGAACTATTATATGTTTGAATGGATAACAGAATATGTAGGTTGGGAATAGAATTGCGCATCTTCTCTTTCTAATTTAATATCCAAAGTGGACAATACAGGCTCAATAAAAGTGTGTGGAACTATGCCATGGATGTGTGAATAAAAAGTCAAAATAGTTTGTGTTCATGTATGACTTGGAAGTACCCACTGTAACATTCTAACAAACTTCACCAGACATGTCAAGTGATTAGTAAATGTAGAGATGCTACCTATTTCTATAGACTATGGAGTGATTTTTGTGCTGTATCATGCTAAGGATAGGGAGAAAGTAAAGAAGACTGGCACAGAATCTCCCTTAGAGCTTTCCAGACAAGGAAAACTGGTTGAGAAAGCATTGCTGAGCAAGATTTACTACAGTCAGGGTAATTACTGTTTGCTTTGGCTTCTTTGGGATGGCATTTCACCTGGAACTAGGAAGAATAGGCTTTATCCAGATGAAAACAGGAAGAGGAAGAAAAGCAGTGTAGGAAAGAAACGGTGCTTTGTTCAGAGACTTGGTAGGAAGCCAAGGGAACCAATAAGCTACACTAAGACAGCATCAGAAGAGATAGTTAAGTCATATAGAGCCTATATGCTTTGGCTAGAAGTTAAACGGGTCTGTGGATAGATGTCACCTCAGTTTCTGACAGGAATAACAGTGAGTGAGGGTAGCAGTGAAGAAGTAAAGAACAAGCACCAGGAGTTGAGCTATGCTTTTGTTTCACATTCATTAAACTCAGGATCCCTGAGAGTCGCCTGTGTATGATAGCTTTTTGTCACTGACAAAATTCCTGAGAAAAGCAACTTGCAGGAGGAAGAATTTATTTTGGCTCACAGTTTCAGAGGTTCCACTGAATTGCCAACTTTCTGCCTCCTTCTCTTTATTCCTTGGGCAAGACAGAAACTTGGCAGAGTATGTAGAGAAAAAGCTGTATCTCCTATCTACCAGGAATTATAAAAAGAAAGAGCCAGACAAAAGGGACTGGAGACAAGATACACACTCAAAGTCACAACTTCACTCCTGGTAGGCTGCACTTCCTAAGTTTCCATTACTTCCAAGTAATCAGTGGATTAATCCGTGATGAGGTTAGGGTCTTTGATTCAATCATCTTCCAAAGACTCTAAGTATGAGACTTTTGGCATGTTTTATATCTCAATCATAAGGCTGGAAATGTCATGCGAGAGGTTAGCTAACCAAGTGTGGATCACAGGAGAAGTCAGAATTGAAGGCATAATAGCTATTGAAATTTTATTTTATTTTATCAAAACCAGGGATTGAACTCAGGTCCTTATGCTTGCCAGGCTAGCGCTTATTCTACTGGGCTATCTCCCCAGCCCCGTTATTGAAATTTTAATAGAGCCATGGGACTAGAGGCCTGGGAAGACAGTACCAGTGAGAGAATGTATATCTACTTTGGGGTGCTCATATGTGGAAATCTCAGCAGAATGAAAGAAACTACTAAAGGAATGAAGGACCATAGGCAGGAAGGAAAGTATAACATTATGGAAACAAAGAGAAAAGTGTTCTGCGGAGAGCCTGATTAGCTGTGCTAATAAGATGAAGACGGATCTGAAATATTAGAAGATTAATGACATCAGTGACTTCATAGTTTCAGGGGACCAGTGAAAATAGGAGTTGGAACATAAGGAGAAACATTCACAATGGATGACAAGACCTTTCACATTTTTTTTCCAAGAAAGGGAGCAGAAGACTTGAGGTGAAGGGAATTTGTCTACTTTTTTGTTTGTAACGGGAGAAATTAAAATGTCTTCATAGACTGATGAGAATAAGTCAATAAAATGAGAGAAGGCTGAGATTCAGCAATAAGAGAAGGCTAACATGCAGCAATAATGGACAGTGATTGCAAAACTGAAATCCTTGAGCAGGCAAGAAAGGGTAAGAGTCCGAGTACAAATGCAGGGATAGCTATCATTCAGCAGGCAAGCAAAGATAGAATAGATTGACTTGAAGTAATTAGAAGGTTAAAGTGGGAATATTAGTGGGAATATCCATTTAACTCCTTCTATGTTCTCAGTGAAATATAAATCAAAGACATTAGCTTAGCATATAGAATGCATCAGACATTTGATAAAGTTAAAAATGGTCATCTTTGAGCATGCCAGTAAATTATAGAGGGAAGCATAAGATTGCTAACCAATTTGGAGAGCCTTCTTGAAAATAATTATAAGTTTAGAGGGGGCAGTTGACACAGTTGTTTTTTGTTTTTCTTTTGTCCACCAAGGATCAACTGTTTCTGGAGAAAACTGCAGAGGAAAACCAGGGTTGTTCTTCCTTGTACATAAAAAAAGACGGGTTTAAAGGTGCTTTCAAAAGAATAAGTACTCTGATAGACTACAGAATCTAAAGTAAGTAAAGGAAAAATGAGATAGGGCAAATGTTGGAGGCAATCTAAGGAGTGGGTCTTAAAGCTAAAAATACTATAATGTGAACATTCTAATAAATTAACTGGAAAGAAATGAGATGCAACACACATAGTTTGAGATACAAAACAAAACCTTCTGAGAAAATATTGTAAATAAAGGTAAGGTATCTGAAGACAGTCCATGGGTCCAGCTGGTGGGGATGTGACATAAAGGAATTCTCAGAGTGCTCAGGGGCAGGAGCTAAGGTTTAAATAAGAAGAAAGGAGAAAGAAGAGGCATAGGCTTCTGATGAGTAAGGTAAGCAGGTCTGAGGTGATGGAGTTCAACCTGATAGCCTGAGTATTTGGGTAATTCCTTAAAATTAGAAATACAGGTCTGATAGGTCTTCCTTTCAGAAACCTAAGGTTCCTGTTTTTGTATCTTTTTTTTTTTTTAATAAATGACAAGACCTCTTTAATCTTTGTGTCCTAAAATATCAAAGTAATGTTGTATAATAGGCTCTTTTTTATATAATCTGAAACTTGTCTGCTACTTGAAGCTATGTACCCAACTGAGGTCTTTGATAGAAAAGTGAATATTGAATATTGTACAAACATTGGGGAGAGAGTAGCACTCTCCACGGTCTCTCTCTCTCTCTCTCTCTCTCTCTCTCTCTCTCTCTCTCTCTCTGTCTCTCTCTTCCTGCTGAGTTGCTTAGTAAACTTTACTTTAACATTTTTAAGTTGACATAGTGTATCAACTGTTCTATCCTAATTGAATACTAATTAGGATTTTTTTAATTCACTATTATAGCATCTCTAGTTCCTAGTGGTACTTTTTTCACTTATCATTTTCAGTTTCATATTCCATATATCTTTAAACACCTAGTCATCTTTGGTTATTTATCCATATTTTAATAATAAAATAATAAGCCAGTTATGATCTTTGTGTATTTGATGTTGGATAAAAATACTCTACAGGTCTCAAAATTTTCAGATCTAACAAGCAGAGTCATGAACTGCCTTAGTTTCAGAATTTTCTAGCGATGCTTCTACAGCAAGTACCCTTAGAAAACAGTGTGTTTCACCAAAATGAAGAAAACATTTGTTTTCTAGCCCATATAATGTGTTCATCCAAGGCAAAGATCAAGTAAGTAGGTTTATTGTCTATTATTTAAAATTCAACTTGTCTAAATGCAGATGTCCTACCTGTAGTCTTCATACATCATGTATCCAAATATGCATTGCCCTGTGAAGACTGGAAGCTGAAGAAAATGGTACTAACTGGTTGTTACAATTGCAGTGTGTGAAAACTGCCCCTTTCTTCTGACTCAGAACCTTATCGTTTCTGATAGAATACATGAAGTAAGATCCTGCTTTTGACTCTGTAAGTACAATGAAATCTTAGACCTTTCTTGAAGTTTGGAAAGGCTCATGAAGCCCAAGAGATATTTCTCCTGTGAGTCTTCATGGAATGTTGTTTCTCAATCATATCCCTGTAAGTACTATATGAACTTTAAGTGGTCACTTTACAGTGACTCTTACTATAAACCCAGAAAGCCATAGCTACATTCAGGAAATAAAATCTATAAGGAGTAAGAAAATGTAATCCAAGTATAACACTCTTTCATCATTTCATTCAAGACCATAATATAGAAATATACCTCCAGAGATTCATCATCAAATAAGTTTGGAAAATGCTACATACAGTGTACTGTGACTTGTATCTAGATGTCCCTCATGAAGTCATAGGAGGGTGGACTTTTGAGAGGTGGTTGAATCTAGAGTGTGTAATGCTAAGGATTAAGAGTATGCGGAATGATTAGTAAATGAGGTCAATGATTGGTTTGGCATAGTTCTGACTAGAATTAAGGGTGAGTGCTACACTCACCCTAGCACAGGTAGTCTGCATATAATATAAGGGACAGAATGAGTCCTATCTTTTTCCTCTCTAGTTGCTTTTTCTGTATTTTTTGGGGGTATGGGGAAGAGTCTACAGGATGTTCAGGGTCTCACTACTAGATCAAACTTGTAGTGGTGTGCCTGTTTACAGCTTCCCAAGAGCTGGGATTATAGGCGCACACCACCACGCCCAGTCTCAGTTGCTGCCTCAGTGTGCCCTGGGAGTGGGCCAGCATGGCAGACCCAGGAATTGAACCCCTGGCTCCTTCTTCTGCTTGCAGGCACTTTAATCCACTGAGCTATTTGGGCAGCTCTGCTTTTTCTGTATTCTCCCACCATGAACAGTTGCCCTTCTGCCATGCACTACTTTGCCTTGGAGCCAGCGGATTATGGACTGAAACTTCTATAAACTGGGAATTAAAAAAACACTTTCCTTTCTTAACTTTGGGCATTGAGTATTTTCTCAGCAACAACACTGAATTTGGTACCAGAAGTGGAACCATTGCTGTTACTATACCTGACCATGTGGTTCAGAAGCCTTTGAGACTGGCTTGTAAGAAGAGTTTTGAAAGGTTCAGTGCTATTGACTGAAAAGTAGAACTGGAATGTTTTAGGCTGTACCATATAAGAGATTCTACTCAGATCATAGAAGGCAATGTGACTGATAGAAAGCTTGCCAGTAAGGGCCATGCTTGATAGGTCTCAGCTGGGAGGAAGGACTGCATTGGCTGCTGAACTCCAGACAGTATGTGTTATGGCTTAACAGAAAGTTCTTCTGCATTTTTCTCCTGTCTGCAGACTTTGCCAGAGACTGAGATTAAGGGCAGCAGACTAATTAACATTATAGAAGGAAAGTCAAAGCAGTGGAATGCTGAAGCAGTGGCATGGCCGCTGTTGGGGGCTTTTACCTATATCTATGTTGAGAAACAAGAGCAAAGAGTCCAGGAGAATTATTTAAGACATTTTTAGTTTGGTTAGAAAGGAAGCTCCAATAAAACTGTGGACTGCAAAAATAAAACAGAGAAGATATTGACCGCTGAGAAGGAATAAGAGAATAGGAAAGACGATCTTAGGACATCACAAAAAACATCAAGACTTCACCCTTTACAGCCTAAAATTACAAAAGTGGAAGAAAACCAAAGGATACCATGTTTCAGAATAGCAGTAGCCTAGAAAATCTGTTCCTTGGAAATTGGATTTGAAGTGCTCAATGATTCAGGTACCTCTCTACCAAGAGAGAGAGAAGCCTGGCTACAGGTCCAGCTTGCAGAAGACTTTCACATCACGCATGCTGGTTTTAGGTGCAGGCAGAATGCAAGAGTTGTAAGGTCAGAAAGGCTTCTACTCAGATTTTAAAAGAAGGCCTGGGAGTCAGGGAATGCGCACCTGAGAGGGCAGTGGGATAAGCTGTAAGTGTGAATTCAGAAGTGCAATGGAAACTCCAGAAGTTTAGAGAAACTAGGAAACATGGATCATTTGAGGAAAACTATAAGGAGGGGCCACCTTGCCAGCTGCCAAGAATTCAACAGCTTTGCTTCAGCAACTTCTACCATGATATCTCTGCCTTGGAGTCAGCCATGTGGACTGAAACTGTGAGTGAATTAAACACCTTTAAACTGTGATTTTAAAGGTATTGTATGCCTTAAAATCTTAAAGTATCACCCCTACTATTTATTAATTATGGTATGTTGGACCCTTGAATGTTCATACAGTATCTCTAGTTCCTTTTTACTTTTAGTATCTCTAATTCTTAAGCCAACTCTTCAAAGAAAGTATTATTTTTTTCTCCATTTTATAATGTAGAAACTAACGTTAAGTAGCATGCCTCAGGATGTAAGAGATTCCTTCACAAAGAGAAATAAGAGAATCCTGATGCAAAACCAACATTTTCAACTGTACTTCTCAGTCTCTGCATGAAAAAATAAGGACAAAATTAACTAGATATAGATTTGCAACCAGAATTATTTGATTCTACATAATGCAAATGAGCATTTCAGCCTCAAAATTCCATGGATGCTACAGAAGTGATGCTGAAGGCAAAATATGCTTCTATAAGTGACTAAATGATAAATATTTTGAGCTTCTTGCTTGAATAGGCACTTCACAGGATAAGATATCGAGATACCTAATAAATTATTAGTCATCAGGAAAGAAAATGGTAATAATACATCATTAGATGTAATGGCACATCATTAAAATGGTACATTGTTTACAATGATAAGTCATCAAATTTAAATGACACTAAGATAACATTAAACACCCATTGAAAGAGCTAAAATTTAAAAGGCTGTTAATATCAAGTGTTGACAAGGATGTAATGCAGGTAATGCTCTTCATACACGTATGGCAGCAGCCACTTTGGAAAACTAACAGCAGCTACTAAAATTGAATAGGTGGTTGCTTATGACCTAGCATTTTCATTTATACAGAAATGCACATCCATCTCTGGGGAGATAGCTCAGTAAAATAAACACTTACATGGGAAGCATGAGGTCCTGGGTTCAATCTCCAGTACCACCAGATTAAAAAAAAGAAATGCACACATGCATTCACCAAAAGATGTTCATGAATATTCATTGAGGCAAGATTCCTAAGAGTCTCAAATTTCCATTAACCTTAACTTTCAAAATAATGACAAAATGGAGTACATTAAAATAATGCAATAGTATACAGTAACAACTATACATTAATATGAAAGAGTCTCACAAACTTAAAATTGAACAAAAGTCAAACATAATATATACTGCAGTATAGACTTCATTCACGTAAAATTCAAAAGCAGACAAAACTAATCAATGACAGATTTAAGTTAATCTAGAATGATGACTATTTACTGAAGTATGTGTAATGTTGTTCATTGGTGTTGATGATATTCTACTTCATGATTTTGGGCTAGCAGCACATCTGTCATTATTCTCTGAAAATTCATCATATTGTACACTTTATAACATGATATTGCAATAGAAATAGAGTCTGCCCCCCAAAACGTATTCATCAGGAAAAAAAAAAATTCTTTAAATGTTTTAATAAATTTACAGGGAGCTCATGAAAGTAATACAAGATATCACTGGCCTCTACAGTTACAAGAGGTGTTCCCAGTGGTGGCCATTAGTTTCCTGACATTTAGTATGACAAACTGCAGAAGCTCATGAACATTTTTTTTTTTTTGGGAGGGGGCAGGTTTTGTATTACTAAGCAATAGTCACTGCATCTGAATCTAAATAATTGCATCAGTTTTGGACTTCTACTGAGACCAGTCTGTCAGCATAGATAAAATCAAGGGGCCAGGGAAATAGCTCAGTAGAAAAAGCACTCGCCTGGCAAGCGCAGGAAGGAAGGAAGGAAGGAAGGAAGGAAGAAAGAAAGGAAGGAAGGAAGGAAGGAAGGAAGGAAGGAAGGAAGGAAGGAAGGAAGGAAGGAAGAAAGAAAGAAAATTCACGTACACTTCTGTTGATCTATATAAAACATACAGCCACCTCCTCCAAATGCAGTATCAAATCATGGGTAGAACTAAGAAGAGGGAAATAGTGGATATAAAATTATATCCCGGTTTCTATTAATTTTACTCACTCATTTCAGGAGTTAATTTTGAATACCAAATCTATAAAGCTTACAGAACTGCTTTTACCAAAGTGTGCAATGTTGGAGCAAGTTTTATGTTCAGGCACATCTTGACTTGTCTCTGAGTCCACTCTGATTTAACAGTGATTTACTTACTTTTAAAGTGTTTCATGGGACATAGGAGAAGAAAATCAAAACATCAGAGTAGGAAGTAAGAATCTTTCACTCTAAGAGTAATTCATGAAGTTGTATGTTTTTTTTAATAACTTTGTCTGTGCCCAGTAACTTTTCATATCACTGAATGAAAAAAATGACATAAACTGGGTACTTATTCTTCCTGATATTTATTTCTGTTACAAGATTGTGGCTATGTTTTCTGATGCTTAAATGAAGTTCTGTTATAATATAATATAATACTCACATTAAAAATATATATAATACTCATAAACTATCCATTAGAAATAAAAATAATAAGCACATCTTTCTTTATCTTTTGAATTCTGAAAACTGGAGTTTATGAAGAAGTGAAGACTAGTGGGGATTTCCAGGGTGAGGTGTACATTGTCCTTCAATCCCCTTCAATTAAACTTGCAATTCCTGTATATGTGTACATTGCTTTGTTTCTTCCCAGCACAAATAAGAAAATTCATTGTCAGCTCATTAATTTGAAAACATTTGCACATTTATTGCATATAATGAAAAGTTAATTATGCATGTGTTTATAACTGAGCCTTTGTAATAATACAGCATCAAATAGCATTTAAAGTAGTTTTTGTAAATGAGCATCCATCTGAACTATCATTGTGTGTTCTTTAGGTGATATACCAAAGTAGTACTAGAGATACTTTATTTTCTTTCCCAAAATAATGAATAATTATATATATATATATATATATATATATATATATATATATGCTGAGGAGATAGCTCAGTAGAGTAAGTGCTTGTCTGGCTAGTGCAAGGGCCTGAGTTCAATCCCCAGTTCTGAAAAAAAAATCAATTATATTATGATTATTTTCTGATAATTCATCATACTGTATGTTACACTACAATGGAAATAGTATTGATTAGGTATTTATAAAATATTGAAATTATTTGAGAGGATTTTCCACAGAATCTAACTGTAATTTAATTTTTAAAAACTTAAAAAAGTTTAGTGGATGTAATGTCCTAACATTGGCATTCGACTTTTCAAAAGTGCTTCCCAAAACAACACACTCACCTCTGGGGCTTTCCAAGCAGAAGTTTTAAATCCCCCAATCCTTTTTTTGAAAATAGAAGGTGGTAATGTTGGAAATGTGCCAGGAGTAAACCTTGGTATTTCTCACGAAGCACCACAATGAAAGTACCTAGTCCCACAAGTCAGTTCCTTTCTGTGAAATCATATCTTATCCAGCTTTCCTAGCTACTCATTTTTCCAGAAAGCTTATTGCCAGATTCAAGGTAATATAGGACAGATAAATCACTAATATTTCATATTTCATTTGACTATTTCTATACTTCAGAATTTTAATCTTTAATGATTTTCAGAATTGTTCATTGCAAATGCAAACATACTTTTACTTCAGTGTAAATGCAGTTGGTCCCTGACTTAATGACGGTTAGACTTGAGGCTTTTCAACTTTACTGTCGTGCAAAAGTGATAGCATACTTGAGATTTTGAATTTTGAACTTCGCTCTTTTCTGTGGCAATTCTGCTCACAATATATGATGTCTCCTCTCAAGATGGGGGGGCAGGCAGCACAGAGCTTGACCTCCCCGTCAGCCAACAGATTTCAAAGGGAAACAACCAACACCCTACAGTGGACTATAGGGCTAATCTATTACATTCAGAAGGTTAGGTGCATTAATGCATTTTTGATCTCTAATATTCTCAACTTTGATTTGCTTACCTTGATGAAATCACATCAATCAAGGAGCCTCTGTAATTTAAAAGTGTAAAAAGCAAAATTATCTTTTCTACAACTTGGTGATTTTTGCTCCAAGCCAGGCCTGTGGGTCTTGAATGCAAGCTCTCCCATTTAGTGACATGTAACCTTAGGCAACTTATTAACTTCTCTGTGTCTCTGTCTTCCTGTTATGGTTTATGGTTAGTTGTCCCCTCAAAGCCTCATCAGTCAGGGGGCAGGCACTTCTAGAGTTTGAAACTTGATCCATGATCCCTGGGATTATGGGTTTTAGTACTGATGGGATTATGGGTCTCAGTACTTCTGGGATTATGAGTGTAGCCTAAGGTGGAGGCTGAGGTGGAGAGCCTGAATGTAATATAAAGAGAGACAGAGAGATAGACTAGAGCTGTTGCTCTCTGCTGTTGCTCTCTGCTGCCCTGTTTGGTTGGCTACCTGTGCCACCATTTTGTTGCTGTTCTGCTGCCATGAACTGGATGCTCTCTGCCCTGTTCCACTCAGCCTTGGGCCAGCCGAATGTGGACTGAAACCTCCACAAACTGTGAGCTAAATAAACCTTTCCTTCCTTCATTTTGAGTGCCCGGTATTTGTCCCAGCAACGAGTAAAAAGTAACTAAGACAGAATTTGGGTCTCTGAGGCTTTTTTCTCAAGACAAAACTGTAAAAGGCTCAAGTGAACTACACATAATCAAAGAAAACTTATCCTCTATTTGGGTAAGGGTATTAGCGCATTTCCGTTTGTGCGCGGGATAGTAATAACAATGTTAGGCGTAATTATGTGCATACCTCTGTATTTGGAGACTGATCTAAATATGCCAAGTTGAGAGGGGTGGATTGTAGTGCTTGATACAATGTGTCAACTTGGCTGAATGACTCAGCACCCCGGTTCCCTGTTGGTGGGAGCCCCACTCTGGGGTACGATTGCTTCTTCCCTGGAGTGTGACCAGGGCCCGCCTAGGATATGATTGGATTTCTCCCTAGAACGGGATCAAGGGCCCATCCTGGGGTATGATTGGTTCCACCCTAGGGCGCAATGAGCCCATGTCAGAATGACTGAGCACAAAAAGACTTTTTAAAGGGCCAAAGGAGAAGTCAAAACTTCCCTTCGTCAGAGAAGCTTCGGTCTTCGCATTCAGACTGGACTTCATCATCTGGCTTGCAGCGCAGACTCTTCGGCCTCCAGCTTAGATCTTTCCCCATCCGTTGCAGACTCTTCAGCGTCCATCTACAGACCCTTCAGTCTTCCATTGCAGATCCATCAGCTGACAGACTTACACAGAGTGCTGCAGTGAAGTCCAGGCCTCAGGATTGAATTCTTCAATCCGGAGCGTGCAGACGCCCTGTGCACGCTTCCTCATCTGACTCTGTGGCTGACTATTGTAAGCCAATTTTACCATTTCTTTTTTTTTTTTTTTTTTTTTTTTTTTTTTGAGACAGGGTCTCGCTATGCAGTTGAGACTGGTCCTGAGCTCACTTTTGTAGCCCAGGCTGGTCTCGAACTCGCACCAATCCTCCTGCCTCAGCCTCCCGAGTGCTGGGATTACAGGCGTGAGCCACCACGCCCGGCTAATTTTACCATTTCTTATAGATTGTATATTTTGTGTTAATATCCATTCCTTATACTATATCTATTCTGTTCCTCTAAGTAAAACCCTGACCAATACACTTCCTCATCTGTAAAATCGAGTAATGATACTTATCAAAAGGCTGTTGTGATTATTAAATGTGATTCTTTTTTTTTAAGAATTTTTTATTTTATTTATTTATTTTTTTCTTGTTTCAGAACCTTTGTTTGTTTATTCACTCGTTTTTGTGGTCGGCTCAGCCCGCCCCCAGGGCAGTGCTGGCGCAGCCTGTGGTGCCGGGGATTGAACCACAGTGCCTGAAGCCACCTAAGCTTTCCCAAGCAGGGGCTTTAGACCACTGAGCCATCCCGCTGGGCCCCTTAAATGTGATTCTTGAGTATAAGCATTAGTGTTTGTTATTATTTTGTCCAAAAACTTCCTATGTTTATGTCAATAAAAGCACATTTATGGTTGTTATTTACAAATATGGGATGATACTGTTCTGTAGCTTGCTACTTGTATTTATTAGATTGTACATTTTCCTCAAACTACTTAATTTTCTTAAACAGTTGCATTGCTGTTCATACTTTTCCAATCATTTTTCTATTTTACATTCTTCTCCTTTTGTGGTCTTATAAAAATGTTAGAGTAAACACCTGTGCACCGTAAATATCCTTATGCCTCTCATTTTATGTGTTGGTATATTAGGTTCCAATATATGAATTGCTGCACTAAAAGATATTTGCATTTTTTATTTAAATCAATCCCCCAGATAAATTATACACATGTATAATTTTTGCTACCACTAAAAGAAGATAAATACATACAGATGTGTGCATAAAATGTATATACATATTCATATATAACAGGGATATATAAAATATGCTAATAGTTTTTTAATGAAATTCTAAAAATAAATATCCAAAGAACATAGAAAAAGAAAGCAAATGGGGCAAAGATGAAATGAATAGAAATCAAATAGCAGGCTTGAAATTCACCAAATATTTCTAATTACATTAAATGTGTATGGTCTAAATCTCTAATAGGCAGAGATTACAAAATGACATAAAATGAAAATACAAGACCCAGCTTACGTTGTTACTTTGAACGGGTATAGGTAAGCTACACTGCAGTATGTACATGCTGTTGTAAGAAGGTGATGTGGCTCGTAACACATCAGAGCTTCACATTTTACCTTGAAGGAGAACTTGTAATAATGATAAAGGGGTCAATGTATCAAGATATGATTCTAGATTTGGATGTCACTAATTAGCTTCCGAAACATGGGGAGGGGGAGGAAAAATCAACAGTCGTGGAAAATTTTTGTGCCATTTTCTCTGAACATGTAAATAGAACTACTAAGATGTACAATGGCCTAGGTCAAAAGTAAGGTAAAGAGATAGCTGCAGCACTCAAAGAATTCAAAAGAAATGCAGTATTTCCTTCCCTTGGCCTGGGACAAACATAAAGAGTTTCCTATGCAGAAGAGTGGGCACACCTGTGTACCAACGCAGGACGACATATCCCTAAGCAAATATGACTGGAGACAAATACAATACGATGCTAGATGCCTGGTTCTGTGTCAGAACAGGGACAATGTAGAGATTGGGAGCGAAGGTCGCCTCTAGGCTGGTGTCTATTCCAGAGCTGGAGAGCTTGCCGGAGCCTAGACTGGCGGAGAGGGAGTGAGGGGCGCCCACGGAGGCCACCAACAAACCCGAGAAGGCTCTGGAGAAGAAACAAAAGGAAGTGGCTGGTGGGGGAAGCCACTGTGAAGAGGAGACCAGCACTGTGCATGGGGCTGGACGTCAGTGAAGCATCCTAGGCAGCGCCACCTGGACAGCCGAGGGGAGGGGACCCGCGAACGCTCGGGGGCGCCCCACCCTCCCCTGCCCGAGCGCCGGGGAGCTCAGCCGCTCGGGCACCATCTGGCGGGCATAGTGCGCCGGACAGTCTGGGGGCGAGGGCGGTGCAGGGCGGCGGCGGGGGTGTAGGAGCCCGCGGGGCGGGGCCGGCCGAGGGCTGCCGCGTCTGGGGCCACCGAGTGGCAGAGGCGCGGCGCCTGGCCCGCCTGCACCGCGCCATGGCCCCTCGCGCCCCGAGGCGCGGCCCGCTGCCCCCGCTGCTGGCGCTGTGCGCGCTGCTGGCCCCGCTGCAGGTAAGGAGCGCGCGAGGGACCGAAGCACAGGGTCGCCGCGAGTCCCGAGACTGGGGGCCGCCGCGTCCTCATTCCTCCGCCTTTCCGCGAACGAGCCTAGCCTTGCGGGGGAGGGGAGGGCAGTGGAAACCTGGAGTTTGGGGGCGGTTACCACGGCTGGAGTGCGGGGGAGGGAAGGGCTACTGGAGGAGTGTTGGGGCGCAGAGGGAAGGTGGACGGGACCCCAAGGCCCGGACGGGGGCCTTTCCAGATGCCCGCTCCGTCGCAGCCGCTGTGGGTACCGGCGCCCTCCACCTCCTTGTGCGCCTACTGAGCACCTATAGCAAAGGGCTGTTGTGGGTACGCAGCAGTGGAGACCCGGCCTCTGCCCTGGCTCGCAGAGTCCCACTGCTCTCCCTGGGGTCTGCTTTCAGATCTGGGTACCCCGCGGGAGTACAGTTTCTGACTCGGGCTTCGCACCCTTCCCTACCTCACTTGCCTCTGTACCTCAACAGGAGAGCAATTCCCGGGGGTGGGTAAGGGTGTACGGAATTTACAGAGACAGAAAGACAGAATTGGGAAAGTTCTTCTGAAAGGAGGACCAGATTTTTTTTTTTTTTTTTTTTTTTTTTTTAATGTCCTCTTTTCTTCCTCGCCCCTCTCGGCTCTCCCCAGAGTTTAAGGTCTGCCAATTCAGGTTCTGTCCTGGACTAACCATAGAACCCCTTCTTCTCAGAAACTCTCTGACCATGTTCAGGTAAAATATTTTTTGCAATCGGAGAAACCAAGGTACAATAAAATGATTTGAGCCAGTACTGGTGTCAGAAATAGCCCCTTTCTCTATGACCTCAGCCTGGAACTGCGTGGGGACGGCACAGGAATCCACAGAGCGTGGAGGCAAACCTTACTGAGGCCAAAACCCCTCTGGAACTCTCAAGCCCGGGATGTACCGGGTCTCCCCTGGTCTGACTGCAGTTTCCTGAAAGAGGCATCTAAGTTTAAGAGAACCCACCTCCCAGGCAGCCAAAGTTCCATCCAGGAAGAACGCTGATTCCCTGGATCCCTAGAGCTGAGGGACCATCCTTGCCCTCGTGCTTAGGGGCACCTCATAAGTGACAGAGTGCCAGCCCTATTACATTTTTCTGGATACAGAGTAACTTGGAGTCTTGCTGCCTAGGACTCTCTGAACAAGACAGTACGATCACAATTAAAGGAAGCTAGGTAATGATTTTCTGCCCAGGGAGGAGAGAGAGCTCTGTAATGTGGCAACCCCAGCACTCCAAATATTGTACTATAAAAATAATTTATACTTCAGAGTCCCTCAGGGGAAAGGGTCAGTGTTGGTGGTTTTCTTGGTTTCAGCAGTTTCATATTTCTGCTCTCCTAACATTGACTTGGGCATCTGCTAACACCCCTGGGCACCAGAGCTCCAAGGCCTGCAAAGATAAAGGTGCACTTGGAGATCTCTATCCCTGTTTGGGGTGAGAAGAGAGGGGTATTCCAGTCTGAGGGAAAGCCTTCACAAAAGTAGTAGTAGGCTGAAGGCTGAAGCAGAAAATGCTAGTGGGAGTTTTTTCTACTTCAGTCCTAGTTTTGTGGGTTTTGTAGAACAGCTCCAGGGAGAGAAGGTGGAAAAGCTGAGTGGAGCTTTGCATTTTAAGTACTTTAGGTGTTGCTTAATTGTTCAATAAGTTAAGCAGGGTGCTACCTTACTTGGACTAAAAGACTAAAGCCACCATGAATTAGTCACCAAAGAAAGACCATTCATAAAGAATCTCATGCTTTTGCAAAACCTATATATGAGCATGGCGTGCATTTGGTTCTAACAGTAATAGCAAATGCTATCGAAACATGTTTATTTCTCAGAGTAACCACTCAAAGACTGCTATTTGCAGTCTTATATCTCTAAGCTACTTTTAGTATGTGCATTTTTGTAACAAGAGACTATATATATATATATATATATATATATATATATGCAGCAAGTTAGAATTCAAGTGGCATTATAGAGTAATGCATTAAGTATTAATTGTGTGATTTTTAAATTATATGTAATCTTCTATGTTGTTAGTCAAATCAAATGACACTGGGATGCTTTTCTGATTTGTTTGTGCCCAGTCTGTCCAGTAGAAATCCATACTGTCAAAAAATGGGGCTGAAAATAGTGTTAAAATAGCATACTCAAAAGACATGCTTATGGCTGGGGAGATAGGTCAGTGGCATAAATGCCTGCCTGGCAAGCACAAGGTCCCAAGTTTGATCCCTAGCACCACAAAAGAAGAAAAAAGAAAAGAAGAAGGAGGAGGAGAAGGGGGAGGAGAAGGAGGAGGAGGAGGAGAAGGGGGAGAAGGGGCAGAAGGGGGAGAAGAGGGAGAAGGGGGAGGAGAAGGAGGAGGAGGAGAAGGGGGAGAAGG
>PVJA010044715.1:0-16018 GCA_004027025.1 Myocastor coypus | reverse complement strand
GAGGCTTAGATTCAATAGCCTCCAACATCACAAGCTTCACTGGTGGCCCACTGCAATTGCAAAACCTTTGACTGTGTATGTATCTGCTTCCTCTTAGTCCAAAGAGAAGTATATTCTTTTCCTTTTTTTTTTCTAAGCAACATCAATAGGGAGGTGGGTCAGGCCCACACACTGTACTCTGTAGAACGATTGTGAGGACAATAGGCAATATGTCAACTTTCAAAGAAAAGAAAGGGGAAAAGAGAAAAAAATAATAATAATGTTGATTTAGAAGGGTTAATGTTTAATTGTTTGATCAATCTTATATACCTATATGTATTAATCTAAGCTGATCTGATGATGAAAATATGTAATATAACCCGTGTTAAATTAAAAAAAAAAGTTTGTCTTTTGCAAATCCTGTGTCCTTTTTCTACCATATTGCGCATTCTGTAACATGTAGGGGGTGATCAAAATACAGAGTGAGTGGTTAAATTAAAAATATATTACAAGCTGGGCGTGGTGGCTTGCACCTGTAATCCCAGAACTCGGGAGGCTGAGGCAGGAGGATTGGTGCGAGTTTGAGACCAGCCTGGGCTACAAAAGTGAGCTCAGGACCAGCCTGAACTGCATAGCGAGACCCTGTCTCAAAAAAAAAAAAAAAAAATATATATATATATATATATATATATATATATATATATATTACAATAAAAGACACATTGGCATTAATCCCCCTCAACATACTCCTTTTGGCTTTTAATACACTTGTCCCATTGTTCTTGCCATTTTCTGAAGCAGCTCTGAAAGTCCTCTTTTGTGAGTACATTTATGAGTTGTGGTAAAAAGTATGGTGAATGCTGCTGCCAAGTGCCATCCAGCAGAAAGGTAGGCTTACGAAAACATTGGGGCGCATCTTCTTCCACCTTATTTACCAGATCTGGGACTGTGTCACTTCTGGTTCTTCTCAAATGTCAAAAAGACCATTGATTTAAATCAAGGTAAGATATATGATGGTGTAACTAAAGACACTCAGAAGGAGGACTCCAAGAACTGTCTCAAAGAGTAGCAAGACTAATAGGTGATATTGGAAGCAAGGGAAAGTATTCTGAGGGCCCAACTGCAAGGTGTCTTTTACTGTAATAATTTCTAAAAATATGAATGCTTGACAGATTCTTGAACACATCTAATATGTAACAAACACAACACACATGTAGACTCTTCCTTTCTGAGTAAAAAAAGCATCACTTTGCATGAATATCCATTCATTCATCCACTTTATAACACCATAACCTTGGGTGCCACCAAAAGCCAAATCCATTCCCTAAAGAATGAGGTAGCCCAAGGGGCTGGGGAGATAGCTCAGCAGAATAAGCGCTTGCTTGGCAAGTGCACCGACCTGAGTTCAAAAAACAAAACAACATAGATATTCAAAAGAATGAGGTAGCCCAACAGTAAAATATTTGAAACAGAACTGAGATAAATTTCCCCAAATCTGGAAAGTGCTTTTTAAAATTGAAAGTAGCAAATTGAGCTGTAAACCAAGATC
This sequence comes from Myocastor coypus, assembly GCA_004027025.1. Classification (NCBI taxonomy): domain Eukaryota; kingdom Metazoa; phylum Chordata; class Mammalia; order Rodentia; family Myocastoridae; genus Myocastor; species Myocastor coypus. The sequence goes on along the minus strand of PVJA010044715.1, from coordinate 14,490 downwards.
TTATAAGATGATAGGGTCATTTGGAAGTAGAGACTGAGCTCTCTGCCTTAAAATACTAGTTGAATTAGGTAAATGGTAATAGCAGCTAACATTTCTGTAATGCTTTTCCATTTACAAACTCAGTTGTAGAAAAGATACAGTCCCTTAATTTTATTTATTTATTTATTTATTTATTTAATTGTTTCAGAACTTTTGTTTGTTTATTTATTTATTTTCATGGCCGGCTCAGCCTGCCCTGAGGGCAAGGCTGGCGCAGCGTGTGGTGCCGGGGATCAAACCGCGGTCCCTGCAGCCGCCCAAGCTTTCCTAAGCAGGCGCTTTAGACCACTGAACCATCCCGCCCGTCCCTTAATTTATATTCTGTCCCTTCTCAGGGTCATCATGCAAGCCTTAGGGAGGATGCTGGGACCCTGTTAGCCTGGCCCTGGATGGCAGCATGGAGCAGGCAACCCACACTGTGACTGTTCACCTGTTTTGATGTGGAGAAGTCAAATTCTTTTTGTCCTTTCAACAATATGATTTCGGAATTTCTCACTGTGTACCCCTAATAGTTCCTTTCTGCACCCATCCTTGGTGGTCACCTACCAGTTGTGACGCTTCTGTTCAGTAAGCCATGAGGAGGACAGGCCAGTGCCTGTCTCAGTCTTTGGCGACAGTTTGACTCAGGTGGAGCTTCCTGTGGCTTTTCTTTATGTTCGTTCAATAGGTTACTCCCTTCAGTGGGTTCGCTTCGATCTACGTCTCTGAGGTTCATAACCGTCTCTTGTAGCTAGAAGAATTTTTTAAAAAGATCTTAGAATTGTTTGTTTTCTATGCATCTTTACAGTTGCTGGTTTGTCATATTGTTGTAGGCAGCTGAGTAAGAGAAATATTATAGGTAGTCAGACAGGCCGAGGCCCTGAGAAACAGCCAGTGTAGAGGCCAAGAGGCTTTGCAACTGTGGGAGGACAGGACACTCCTACTATGGATCAGACCTCAACACAAAAGATCAAACAGATGCATACCTCTCTAAAGATAAGTGTATGGGACTGACATTCTAAATAGGTCTCTATTAACTTTATGATGCCAGAAAGAGTCACTAACCCAACCCCCAGCATGATAAGCTCCTGTTTTATATTCATTTCCACTTGCTACATGACTCACTTCCCTATTTGGTCCTGGATTTAATCAATTTTACTTGAGTGATTGTGCTTGTAACCTTGCTGGTTGACCATAGTTTTGTTCTATCTCATGTGCGAGGTTTTCCACCTTAGACCCACCTTACCTCATGGTTTTGTTCTATAAAAATCCCCAGAAGAAGCAGACTCCTGGGCAACCCACTCAGGTCCCCTTCTGTCTGTCTTTTGGACAGAAGCTTGCTTTCCTCCAGTAAACACCTCTGTGAAACTCCATTATTCCTAAAACGTATTCATTTTTAGAGAGCATGAACTCATTGTCCCAGGTATCTTTCAGGTTGGGTGTTTCATTCTCCTATGTCAATATTTCCAAGCAAATTCCTTTTGCTACAATCAAAGATCACACTTTATAAGAAAAACCATACAGCTTTTTTTAACTAACATATCAGCAAGTGCTTGGATTAGCACCAAGTCACAGCCTTGAGAATTATAAATGCTTGAGCCCCATATAATAAACATTATGTTTCACAACACTATACTGGGTTTAGGAATTGGCACAGTTAACGTAGATAACTAGCCGGTACATAACCAACCTGGCTCAGGAAAACGTAACTCTATGTTGAAAATCAATTCACATTCATGCCTCTGCTTGAATTGAAACAATAGAAAGAGGAAAGAAACCCAGATGATCCTAAGGATTAGGCCAGGAACACCACACAGTTCACTGGCTCTCTGTTCTGCCAGCCTCAGGGAGGAAGACCCAGGCAGCCTTTGGTGGAAAGGCTGGGGCAGCCTTGGGTGGGAAGGCTGGATGCCATGAGTGAGGGGCTGAAAACAGGGAGAACTGTTAGTGGAACATAACAAATCACAGCTGCTAAGGATAGGAAATGACAGTCTTTTCCCAGGCATGGCTGGGATTTTCCATGTTTGACCTCAGGTTTTACCTGTGTTCCCTGAGGCCCAGCGGGAGCTGCAACTGCGCAGTTTATCTCTTTGGATGGCTCCCAATCTTCACATGCCTCAGGTTTATCTTCGTCTCTCATGACTTATGATTATGAGGAACACAATACAGGAAGCTTAGCAAGATCTGTTTTGAAGGAGAAACAATAAGATAGGGCAATAACTTGCAAATATTTGGAAGAAAATTGTGCTTTTCTCATCTCTTAGAACTCTGAGCCACATGTAGTGGTACATCTCTGTAACTCCAGCACTCTGGAGGCTGAGGCAGGAGGATCCCCACAAATTGAAGGCCAGCCTAGAGTACCTAGCAAGACCTTGTCTCAAAATAAATAAATAAATAAATAAATAAATAAGTGAAAAAGATTTCTGAATGTTTAAAATATTTTGCTTTATTATTAGCTTTTATTCCATCAACTGTGATGTGATTAAAACACATGGTGAATGTTTACATTTTTAAAATTAATTAGAGTAAAAGACATATTCCTATTAATCCCCCTCACTCTGAACACACTGCATCATTTTTGCTACTTTTCTTTGTGTGTACCAAGAATTGAACTTAGGACCTCACACTTGCTAGGTATATGCTGTGCTGCTGAACTATAGTTCCGGCCCTCTTGCTACTTTCTAAAGCAGTTACAGTTTATATTCACAGCAATTCCTATAAAATAAAAGCACTACACTGTGTCCCCATGCAATTTGGATCTGACACTATGTGGCTTCTGGCTCTTCCCCAAAGTCAAAATAATCATGAAAGTTGAACACTCTGAGTCAATTCAGGACATGGAGGCAGCCAGGACAGTGCAACTAAGACACTCAGGAATGAGGACTCCATAGCTGTGGCAAAAAATACTAAGAATCACAGGATAAAAGTGTTTGAAGCAAAGGAAAGCTTCTGAAGAGAATTCATAACATTATGTCTTTAATAATACGTCTTTAAAATTTACTATAATAAAATTTTAAAAATTAAATATTTACTGTATTTTGTGATCATACTTCATATTATGTTCATTTTTACCTTTTCACTTGTCTTAAAAAGTTCTTAGGGGCTGGGAAGACAGCTCTGTAGAATAAGTGCTTGCCTGGCAAGCACAATGGCCTGAGTTCAGTCCCTGGCTGCGCAAAAAAAAAAAAAAAAAAAAAGTGAGCATCAACGGCTGCACTGGGCATGGTGGCGCATGCCTGTAATCCCAGCACTTGGGAGGCTGAGGCAGGAGGATCAGTGCAATTTCAAGACCAGTCTGGGCTACAACAGTGAGTTTAGGGCCAGCCTGAAGTACAGAGCAAGACCCTGTCTCAAAAAGAAAAAAAAAAAAATCTTAAAAAAAGTTCTTACTAATGAATCACGTTTTACTTTCTCTCCTACCCTGTTTTTTGAGTCACACACCAAAACATTCTGAGCAATCTCACTGCCACAACATCCTCATGAGTGGGCCAGCCTGGTGGAGTAGCCAAGCTCCAGGTAACTTTCCAAAGCTGACGTGAGGAACTAGTCACTCAAGGAAAACCACTGGACTCTGTCATTTTCAGCGTCACTAATGCCTTCCCAGTTCTTATTTCTAAATTACAGTTAAAAGTACAATACCACTGATGAATACCCATAGTATCTTAGACCTTGTGGTAAGGGCTATATAGTCTCTTGCTAGGACTTGTTCTGGGCTTTTTCAGATTGCCAAAATATGTGGTCTATATTTACAGTATGCTAAGACAGAGAAACTTATACCAAGAAACTAACACAGAGTGCCGGTTTGCCAATAAATGCCCATCTTAACCCCTTCCTCTTGACTCCTATGCTGTAGAGGCTGAATAGCCATATACTCCAATCCCTGGCCACTGCTGCAGCTCGAGGTGGCCATTTGTCACAATTCTTTAAGAGATGTGGGTGGGGGTCCCCAGCAAGGCCTTTCAGAGAGCATGCTCTTCATTCTTTGCCCTCCAACATTTCCCTTACTCTTTCCTGGAAGGTAGATACAATGCCTGGAGGAGTGGCAGCCACCTATCAACCATGAGAATGGAAGTTCTGTACTCAGGACAGTGGAGGTGGGCAGGTCTGGTCTCTGGGACCCCTTGGAGCAGCTGTGGCAGTGCTCTCCTGCTGGTCAAGGGTGGAACTGTTGAAGACACCACTCTCATGCTTTGTTTTGTACGGTGCCCAAATTCATCCTTCATCTAATGGGTACAATGAGCATTATGGGAGAGGAGAAAAAAAAATCCTTGCAAATTTGAATACAGTAGTCCCTTGCTATTTTGTAGTTTTACTTTCATGGTCTCACTGTTTTCAAAAAATATTAATCTAAATTATTTATCACAGATCTTTTGCCATATCATGGGCTTTGCAGTACCATACAGTACACATATGTTGTTAGTATTACATAGGTTTCTGAGTTTAGAGAAGTTAGCTGCTTGAGCTGCTGCTAACTCTCCCTGCACTCTTGCTCTTAGTTACCGCCATGACAGATTGCTCTCTGCCGTGCACCTCTCTGCCTTGGAGCCAGCTGAATTTGGACTGAAAGCTCAGTAACTGTGAGCTACATAAATCTTTCCTTACCTCACTTTGAGTGTCGGGTATTTGTCCCAGTGACAAGAGCCGAGTAACTAAGACAGCATTTTACACAGCTGTCAGTTTTTACTTTAATTCAGAATGTGAGAACAAGAACCCCTCAAAATTTCTAACTAGATTGGTGTCCCATGAGGGAGCAACTATTTTCTGTGAAGTGAGCAAACGAGCTCCTTTTCATGAAGCCAGTGTGAGATGGTTTCAGAATGTCACTTGCCATGGAATGAAGCCTCAGTTATAACATCCACACCTACACTGGGCTTGAGGGACTTTCTGTGAAATAACAGATGTACAGAAAGGCAGTTCTGCATCCTTAAGACAACCAACAAACAAGATATGTTTATGGCCTGGCTGTGCACTGTGGTGATGAAATATTTGACAAAGAACTGAAAGGCAGAAAGGAGAAAATGGGGCCCAGCGGGATGGCTCAGTAGTCTAAAGCGACTGCTTAGGAAAGCTTGGGCGACTGCAGGGACCATGGTTCAATCCCCGGCACCATATGCTGCACCAGCCCTGCCCTCAGGGCAGGCTGAGCCGGCCATAAAAATAAAGGAATGAACAAACAAAAGTTCTGAAAGAAGAAAAAAATAAATAAAATAAAAAATTCTTAACAAAAAAAAAAAAAAAAAAAAGAAGAAGAAAGAAAGAAAGAAAGAAAGAAGAAAATGTTTGTAGATTCCGGTCCATGGTCAGGGGCTTCATTGCTTTTAGGGCTGTGGTGAGGGAGAAACATCAGGGCAGAAGGGTATAGTGAAGGAAAGCTGCTCACTTCAGGGCAGGCAGGAGGTGCAGGGAGATGGAAACAGCCAGCGAGAGGATGGACAAAGAGGGAAGGAGAAGGACAAGGAGAGGGGAGATAGAGTGGGAGACTGGGAAGCGGGCAAAGACAACACTTGGGACCCACATCACTGTAGCCCACCCAGCTGGGAGTGCCCCAGTGATGAACCCAGGAGCACCCCCATCGTCTGATCACCTGGCCAGGTGTGCCTCTGAATACTGTTGCCCTGCAAATGAAACCCTTAGTCCTGGAGAACCTGGGGGAGACTTCATAGTTAAATGTAACAAATGGGAACATTTTCTGTTGTAAAAGAAATTAAAATATATGATATAATACAGGGATTTTCTTTATAGGAAATGTTATAATACAAAAAATCAAAATAGGCATCAGTTATTCACAAAAATTAATACATTGTTCCTCAATACTGCTAGTTAAGTGCCTTAGTTTTTCCCATTCTTGTGGAAGTTTTTAAAATCCAAACACTGAGCTTGTTCCTTGATCCCAGAGCAGGTTTAAGAGAGCTGCTAGGGCTGATTCAAATATGGCGGAAATACGGAGAAATTGCAGGGTGGCCATGTAACCAAGGATTACAGCTTAATGAAACAGTAAAATCCCACAATACTTATGTAAATTAGAAAGTCTTCTCCCTTTAATATTCACATGAGAAAAGCAGGCTGGCCGGTGGGCAGGGTGCCACACTCCTGGAGTCCCAGAGGCTTTGAGGCTGACGCAGGAGCAACGCAATCTTGTGGCCAGTCTGGGCAGCTCAGCCAAACCCTGTATCAAAATAAAAAGGGCTAGACCCGTAGCTGGGCACTCAGCAGTAATAAAAAACAAAAAAGAAAAGACAGGCCAACTACTCCCTACAGAAGCTAATTAGCTTTTCTCAAAACACATAGCCAGTATCAGTCATTCTCAACAGCAGAACCATATGAACAGCTGTGAGATGAGAGTTCCACTCGGTATCATGCTTTACCGTCTATCATTTTTGTTTAAAAATCTCACTTATCTATATCCATATTCAATTGCAACTTTGAAAAGAGATTCCCAACAGCAAATATCAATAATTTTATTTTCTACTTTGTAGTATCTTCAGCTTTACTTTAAATGGTAAATGTTTACAGACCTCATCAATTGAACAAATAACATTAATTCAGTCAAATTCTCTGTTAAGTCTCTTTACAGGGAAATGGAATGTAAGTGATTAGATTTTTCACTTTTTGCTTATATTTCTGTATCACTAAGATTTTTACAAGATGTTCTTTTGCAGCTTAAAATATATTTAAAAAGACAATCCTTGCAATTCTTAGCTTTAGAGAAGAGAAAGTGATACAGATTTCCTTGGTGACAGTACTATTCACAGATAAATTTGGTGCTTTTATTTTGGATAACATAATTACACTTTCTACAACTGAAGGTTATTTTTTTTTTAAAGAATTTTTTATTTTATTTATTTATTTTTTCTTGTTTCAAAACCTTTGTTTAGCGGGACGTGGTGGCGCACGCCTGTAATCCCAGCACTCGGGAGGCTGAGGCAGGAGGATCGGTGTGAGTTCGAGACCAGCCTGGGCTACAAAAGTGAGCTCAAGGCCAGCCTCAACTGCATAGCGAGACCCTGTCTCAAAAAGACAAAAAACAAAACAAAACAAAACAAAAAAAAACAAAACCTTTGTTTATTCACACATTTTTATGGCCGGCTCAGCCTGCCCCTAGGGCAGGGCTGGCGCAGCATGTGGTGTCGGGGATCGAACCGCGGTCCCTGAAGCCACCCAAGCTTTCCCAAGCAGGCGCTTTAGACCACTGAGCCATCCTGCTGGGCCCCTGAAGGTTATTTTTATTTTCTTTTTTGGCCTTCAAAAAGGGTGGAGGAACTGCCTAGGACCTTTCATAGCAGTTTTCAAACACTTTTAATTCAAAAAGCTTCCATCAGTTGATGTTCTGTCTGTAAATTCAACAAGTGAGATGCAGAGAGGCAGAGCTGCAGGACCTGAGCCCACTTCCCCTCATCCTCTGGCAGGGGATCCATGCCTCGGAATCACTTCCATAGATAGCCCTCCCTCTACATACAGAGAGCTGTGGATAAATTGGCCTTCTCTATTTCAGTTTCTTCTACTAATCTGAAGGTTTAAAGTGCTTTCTGAAGTATGTCAGAAAATAAAGGGCCTATCATCTTACAAATGTTCATTGGCTCTTGGTCAAGTAAAATATGCTTACTGCTATCAACTGAAGCCTATTCTGGACTGGGGAGATAGCTCAGTGGTCTAAGTGTCAGCCTGACAAATGCAAGGACCTGGGTTTGGGTTTGGGTGATCCCCAGTGCTGCATGCCGTGCTGCTGTGCTGGTCACTGAAACTGGGTGTGATGGTGCATGTGTGTAATCCTAACTCTGAGGAGGCTGAGACAGGAGGATCACTACCAGTCTGAACTGTGTTGTGAGACCCTGTACCAAATAAACAAGCAAATAAATAAATGGAAGATTTATTTAAAAAAAATTAAAGACTATGCATTGATGCTAACTGGTTCCTCCTGTTCCTATTGGCTGGGCTATGGTTAGGCTCCCACTTAACAGCTAGGCTCAGGCACTGAAAACAGCCTCATCATAACTGCTCTCAAACATTCTGTAATGATGACACAAATCACCATCTGTTGTTTCACTTGCTTGTGTGCTGAACGTAAATGTTCTTGGGCTCATACAGTATTTTTGTGGACTAAACATGCCAGTTTCTGGACTTCTTTATCAACTGTACTCTAATGCTTCCCCCCCTCCCAAGAATGAGGGATTATAATTGGGCCAAAGAGGGATCAGACTTCCTCTGTGATGGAGAATATTATCCTGTCTGAAAATGACCTTACCTCAAAGGGATAAGTGCGTCACCATAGGCACCCAAGTTACCCAAGGAAAACAACTGCTGTGCTATTTGGCTAATTATCTTATGATGGGGTTGAGTCCTCGTGAAGGAAAACACTATGTAATACAATATGAATACAAGGAAACTATCCCAAGGTAAGAAGCCAAGTGTTCTTTTTTTTGTTTCTTCCTACAAAGGGCAAGTGTATTTATTAACTATTATAATATTACTTTTAGGAATGCTGAAATCAAGATTGCAGGGACTGAAGCTCCTCAAGTGTAGTTGGTATGACCTACAGCCTAGCTGAACCATTTGCTCAGGGTGGATGATGGCAGGCCCCTTCCTTGGCTTGAAGGATCAAATCAGCACTGGTTATATCAACTTCCATAGCATTGTTCCTTGCTGGTCTGGGGCTAAGAAAGATTTTTTTTTTTTTGCCAATGGAATTGTTAGCAAAACCACTGAGTCCCAGTGGGTAAAACTTTCTTGCCTCATAAGTGATAGGACAAGAAGAAAACTTCTCCTCCTTTTGTCCTCACACTCCATGTGTAGGGCTGGGAGTTGTGGTTCATGTAGGAACTGAGTTTTTTAGAAGTCCAGCAGCCAACAGTCACCCACAAAAGAAAAGTCAAGATAAGCTAATCACAGAAAGCAGCCTAGAGTCCCGACATTTGTCCCTGGGCTCCCAAATGAGCCCTTAGACCTGGTTATCTCCAGATGTCTTATGTGAGAAAGGAAATTTGTATGCTTGTTTTCCTATTTAATTTTGCTAGTATATGTTTGTGATACACACTTATTACATTTCCCTTGGGAAATCATCTGAAGAATCTGTGTATTTGAAAATGTGTAATTGTTTTTTCACATTCTATAGGGATTTAAAATTTAGAATATCCATGATCATTGGAAAATACCTGTTCCACGTTGTGTCTAAGGCATTTGATATTCAGAAAGATAGTGCTGTTAAGCTCCACTGCCTATGTTATAGGGTAATAATGTCATTAAGCTTCTCTTCTAGAGGGTTAACAACTTAAGTTTGCTGACCAAAACATTAGAGAAAAAAGAAGGGCTACAAGAATTGCCAATATTTTGGCCCTAGTCCTCCAAGGTCAGTGAGGACTCAGGACATAAGAGAAGTGGTACTGTAACATCCTGTCAGTGGTGTCCCAAATTTTCTGTTCAAGGAGATTATGGGGCCACAGAGGAAAGCGATTGGTGATACATAGTATGCCTAAGGAGAGCCACCTAGAGAGAAAACATTCTCTCAGGCTTTCACATAGAGCAAATTGGTCAAAATGGCCATGGCTCATCCAGAAGACTGACACTGACAACAGATCTACAAACCACTGTACATGGTTTCAGGGTAAAACTTGAGGGGATTTGACTTTCCTTGTCAGATACAAAAGATATATTTTTTGCTATATAGGTCTTGCTTTATCTTGGTCTTAATCATCGAGCAGAAAAGTCTAACCATGAGATGCAAAAAGAAAAGCCATATTAATATGCTGAGCTCGCTGGGCATGGTGGCTCACGCCTGTAATCCCAGCACTTGGGAGGCTGAGGCAGGAGGATTGCTGCAAGTTCGAGACCAGCCTGGGCTACAAAAGTGAGCTCAAAGCCAGCCTGAACTGCACAGTGAGACCCTGTCTCAAAAAGCCAAAAAAAAAAAAAAAAATGCTGAGCTGTAAAAGGCTGACATTGCCAGTTCTGCTTATAACTCACTACTATTATGGTCCATTGGACTATGTTGTGTTATTTTGCTGAATTCATGTACCTATAATATTTGAATGGGAATGGAACATCTATCTCTGACAAAAGAAAACAAAAATGGGGGATATAAATAAAGAACCATTTTGTAATGAAAAAAATAGGACAGATATAAAGCTACTTTCTCTTAGTTCTATGAGAAAAAAAGATTTGTGCTAATAGTGCTTAGGCAAGGTACTATGTCTGCATTTTGTACTCTGAATAACTACTATGAAGACAACAATATGCAATGTATTAATTATTGTAAGTATCCTACCAACCTGTTTTGAAACTATCCCATTGCTATTTCTTTCTCATTAAAATTAATAAAAAATTTTAAAAAATGAAGTGATTGGGCTGTTGTGGCAGCCATAGCATCCTAACCAGGGCAATGGGTGACTGTGATCCAGAGCCAGCTCTGAGGGCTGGGGGCAGTGCTGGATGACGAAGGTCTGTTGGGAGCACTCTGACTCCTCACCCAGTGCCAAGTCTCACTGGGGAGAAACCACCCCAGTACTGCTTCTTTCTTGACATTCCCCAAAAACTTTCAGAAAAACAACATTCTAGAAGCTACAAATCAGTGCTGTTATATTAACAGCAATTATAGAGATTATAAGATTATGTGTTTCCTCTTTTCCAGCCCTGGAGTGGTTATGCTATGGGAATACTAAATGGAAAAAATTGGCTTATAAAGATTTGACTATTTTCTAAATTTCTGGTCATGAAATAAACAAAACTATAATAAACAAAAGCTGCTACTTGGGGCTGGGGACTCAGCTCAGTGGTGTAGCACCTGCCTGGCAAGTATAAGGTTCTGAGGCTCCTGCCTAAATTTCCATTTCTTGCTTTTTCTTCTTGTAAAATTCTAATAGTCAGTGAAAATCAAATTGGAATGTCATCTTCTCAGGTAGCATTTCCTAACTTCACACAGATAAAGGACTTCTGATTTTCTCTGAGGACTCATTATTAATTTACTCATTCATTTAACAGACTTTTATTTCATTTTTGCCCCATCCTGGCCCTTGTCTGGTTGATTTAGCAGAGGAGTATCTCACACTGTGTGTACAACTGAGGCAGTGATGACCAGCTCTCTGCAACCTGACCCAGGCGTGGAACTCCCTGGAAGGCACAGGAGCTGGCAATACCCTGAATGTGTTCTGGGTATCTATGGTGTGTGAGGCATGAAGATGAAGACACGAGGAAGCTGGAGCATCCGGGTGTTCAGAGAGGGAGTGGGACTGGTCCACATCACTCAACCAGTTTCCTCTGCTTCCCTGGCTCCGTTGGCATCCTGTCTCCCTTAGTATGTTCATGTGGATATGGCTGAGGTCTGGCCACCAGTTTGGACACAGACAACACATGCTATTTCTACTGCTTCTCCACTGGGGCCCCATAGTCTCAGGATATCAATGCCACACTACAAGAAGAGTCTGGGATCCTGCCTAATGGGACAGCACTTGCCTGGACCTTACATGGTGAAAATAAGGTTTCACAGTGTGCAGTTAATGGGAGTTGGGGTTTACTCTTCTAGCTACTTGTGCTCCCTTGTGGGAATTCAGAGCTGATGAAAGCAGCATTGGAACAAACAGAGCAGGGGGTGGGGGTGCGGTCACAAGACCCTGGAGTTGAGCCATGAAGAAATGAGGGTTTCAGGCAGAAAGACCACGTGGGGAAAGGATGTGTGTGGAAGGAAAGGCCCATGCAGGAGCTCCACCATGTATTGTAACTAGAATATACCAGTGCACAAGGCGAGCCAATAGAGGGAAATGCTGTCTCTACCCTTGAGCTGTGGCCTTACGGTCACAACAGTGTGGGAAGGTGCTTACACAGTGTGGACTAGTCTTGTGTCGGGCACAGAGATCTGGCTGTGTCCTCCAAATCCCAGGCAAATCAGAATCCCAGCAGAGTCACCTTGTCACTCTTTGACCTTCCTTTTATTAGGAGCCAGGCCTCTAGAGTGGTAAGACCAAGGGGCTCTGGTAAATTCAAACTTTATGTAAGATGTATAAAAAAAGAGAGATTTAAAAGATAAAAGAGCTATTTTGCTGACAAGACTTACTTGACGACTTTCTAATTTATTAAAACCGCTCTAGAGCTCATCACAAAATTTCTGAGACCTAGGACTACAGAACACTGACAATCCTTGCACCAGTGCCCACCCAGGGAGCACCACTGACACACTGTTTCTAGGTTTTGTTTGTTTATCTACTGTCTTTTTGAGATAGGGTCTTTCTCTGTGGTTCATGCTGGCCTTGAACTCATGGAGATCCTCTTCCCTCATAGCTCCACGTTTTAGATAAAAAGATTTGAGCGTTTTTCCCCTAGAGGAAAAATGTCCTACCAGTGAGGTCTTTGTACTGACCAAAAATAACAGGACTAATAGTTGGTCATGAGCCACATATCAGAGAATCTTTCATTAAAGTATTGTTTGTTTATTTATTTTTATGGCCGGCTCAGCCTGACCTGAGGGCAGAGCTGGCACAGCATGTGGTGCCAGGGATCGAACAGTGGTCCCTGCAGCCGTCTGCAGGCGCTTTAGACCACTGAGCCATCCTGCCGGGCCCCTTTCATTAAAGTATTGTGTAAATGTTTGTTGTTTGTTTTTAATCTTGACTTTTAAAAGACAGGATCTTACTACTTAGCTCAAGCTGGCCTAAACCTTGCTATGCAGCCCAGGGTGGCCTTAAATCTGTAGTAATTCTCCTGCCTCCACCTCCCAAGTGTGGGGATTATAGGTCTGTGATGTCATGCCTGGCTTTTTTTTTCTTATTTTCTTTTTTAGAAACAGGGCTTATGTAGTTCAGGCTGCCCTTGAACTCACTGTGGGGTCCAGTTTGGCCTCAACCTCATGCTGATCCTCCTGATCCAGTCTTGGCAATGCTGGGATGATGGGAATGGCCCCAGACTTAATGTCTCATCCTACTTCTCACATACAGAATGTAAGGAGAGCTAAGAAAAAAAAAAAAAAAAAAAAGACAGGGTAGAGACTGGCAGCAAAACACAGTCTCCCTGGGGCCTGGAATCCAGACACCTAGAAAATGACTGAAGAAAAAAGAAGCTGATCTATGGAATCAAGAACAAGCTGACAAGAAAACAAAAAACTACAGTGAAAATGGAGAAACTGAACACAATGCAAAGAAAAGACCAGAGCAGCTGAGAACACTAACCCTGGCTCCCTGGGAGTAGCTCCTGTCTCTGCAGGCACAGGCAAGCTCAGAGGGGCATAGGCCCCATGGAGAAGCAACAGACCAGCTGTGCAAGCCCTATGATAAATCCATGGATATTATAAACTGCAAAAATACCATAGGGTTTTGCCCTCAACGTAATTCCATCCACATGACAGACTAGAATAGAGAAGAAATCCAGTGCAGCACTAGTCACATTTGAGAACATTTATTGGGGAGGCATGTGGGGAAGGGGTTGTTTACAACTGAGCTGCTACAGGAATCAGAAGCCAGAACAACTACAGTTCAGGGTTTCTGGATACCCTAGTACATGGATTTGGAAGGAGAAGACCACAAGTGATAGTCACAGACAGGGTACAGGATACAGACAGACTCCCTGAGAAGTTGAAGCTCGCAGTAGGAAAGATGCAGGAGTCCTCTGTGTGTGAGAAGCCAGGATGATCAAGTGTGGTTTTCAGAGTGGGCTTGGTCTGAAAGTGCTGGCATTAAGTCCAGCGAACAGCCTCACCCTTTCACACCTTGCTATTTACATCCAGCACAGAGCTCAGGGGCCTATTTGCTTTGCCCGGTTTACCAACACAGGCAGGGATACACTCAGCTTGGATGACGGCCATAGCCTGGGGTGTATGGACAGAGGGGCTTCTGGAGGAGGAGGAGCGTCTCACCAACCCACAGGCCATAGAGCTAGATGGAAAAAGTCATGGCTTTCAGTACGCAGAGGAACAAAGACACTGGGAGTGGCTGGAGTGAATATGGCTCTAGGGTGGGTACTACTGACCAACCATGCTAGCAGGACTCAGCAGGCAGGGAAGCACTTTGAAAACACAAAAAGGTAAGTGTGGAAAGGAAATAGGTCATAGTAGTGACTTACTATCCTCTTCCATATCTGGTAATTCCAATGTTGTTGGGTGATGGGGCAACTATGCGCTGCACTTTTCCCTCCCCAAATTAACAGAGGTGGTTGGATCTTGGGACTATAGTGAATCATGCCTAGAGGACTAAAGAGATCTCCATACTAGTAACAAAGTCTTTCATTTTAATCAACCCTCAATCATTAGAAAGTGTGTGCACCCATGCACACACCCCAACAGAAACATGAGAAAACAAGACAGTAAAATTGCCTCTGAAAACTCTCAAAAGCTGATCTGTAGGGCATTGATGGGGAGAAAAACAAAAATTCAAACACCTCAATTAAATGAAGTGATAAAAAAGCAAACAAATAACAGATCAATTAGGTGCCTGACAAGCTCACAAATGATACAACTAAAGAGTAAATAAGGAAATATCACAGTGCAGAATTTTTAGG
>PVJA010044714.1:0-16020 GCA_004027025.1 Myocastor coypus | reverse complement strand
TTTTTTTTTTTTTTTTTGTCTTTTTGAGACAGGGCCTCACTGTGCAGCTCAGGCTGGCTTTGAGCTCACTTTTGTAGCCCAGGCTGGTCTCGAACTCACAACGATCCTCCTGTCTCAGCCTCCCAAGTGCTGGTATTACAGGCGTGAGCCACCACGCCCGGCAACATGGCATCTTTAATGTTCTCTCAATTTGAAAAGAACATTTACTAAGAAGTCAAGTGTGGTTATCACAGCAGCAGTTTACCACATGAACTCTAATATATAGAGTTCCATGAAGCCTGTACCTGGACAAAAACTATTGTGAAAATTAAGGCAAACCATCAACCTATTTCCTTCTTCAAGCAGTTCGTCTTTCACAATCATGAGATTTTTGTTCTACTTTTGATTCTTATTAGCGCTAACTTATTACAAACTGATTACAAGCTCTTAGTATTATAACTTATTACAAACTCTCTATTGCTATTTGCCTAAATTACACTAATTGATGAGAAATTGGGCTAGTTTATTATAGGGCTAAAACTGTGAAATAGATTATGTATTTCAACTTGGCCAAAACATGGAAGAGCTCACTGTGATATAAATTTGTCTATATGGTTCATATTTTTCATCTCTTTGTTGAATCTATGGTAGTTATAAGGTAAAGTATTCTCAGCTGCTATGCTGAAGAAAATTTGAGCTCATTGTGCATTTATTTTTTCCTTATAAGCTTCTAGTTCATTTGAACTTTTTATGGAGGACCAATTGTATAGATTTGAGGGTAGCTAAACTCACTTAAAATATTTTTGAGCAGTGGGATAACAGGATTTGAGGCTTACTTAATAATAAAATAAATATCGTTGTGTGTTCATTTTTAGGTATTGATATATCATATTTATAAATTTCCTTTGTAACCACTATTTGGACTTGTAACTGAAGTGCACTTTTCCGACTTATAACTGGGCACTTGGTCTTATGAACAATCTTGTTATTTTTGGAGATTTGTTCACGTTGTTTAAGTACACATGCAAACTAACTCACAAAAATATTTATTTACCTAATTCATATGTAACATTTGTATTTCCAAACGTTAAGGCTTGGATATATATATATATATATATATATATATATATATACATATATATATATATATATATATATATATATATATATCCAAGAACAAATTACATTGTATATTTAAGTTGGATAAAATTACAAGTTTAAAAGTTTAATTAAAGTATTAGTATGATCCATTTTACACATAGAAATCTACATTATGTGTGTATATATATATATATATATATATATCTTGAATAAATTGTTAAATGTGGCAATATTTATTTTTTTTGTCTTTTTGAGACAGGGTCTCGCTATGCAGTTGAGGCTGGCCTGGAGCTTACTTTTGTAGCCAAGGCTGGTCTCGAACTCGCACCGATCCTCCTGCCTCAGCCTCCCGAGTGCTGGGATTACAGGCGTGAGCCACCACGCCCGGCTAACTGTGGCAATATTTTTCAATTGAGTTATCGAAATAACTCTTAAGTTATCTAAGTGCTAGCCTCTTGGCAAATCATTGGATGCAATTACCCTCTGATGACTAATGAGTCTTTATTTTCTCCCAGAGGCTTACAATGGCACTGTCCCCAAAATTTTTAAATAAATTATGTTGTATATTTAACTTGGATGAAATTACAAGCTTAATTTCCTACGTCTAAAGTAATAAAAGTTTTCTTAAAGTATTAATATGATTCATTTTATGCATACAAACATAAATTTCAAAGCAAATTACTATATTGTTGTTTGATAGCTTCTTGTGTTTTTTATTTTTAGGCTTTTGTTTATTAAAACCTGAGTTTTATGATTAATTAGAAAAGGGGAGGATTGAGGAACACCTAATTTAAAGACAATACGTTTTGGGAGGCTGAGGCAGGAGGATCGCTGCGAGTTCGAGACTAGCCTGGGCTACAAAAGTGAGCTCAAAGCCAGCCTGAACTGCACAGTGAGACCCTGTCTCAAAAAGCCAAAAAAAAAGAAAAAAAAAGAAATAAAGACAATATGCAATATAAAAATAATTTTTGAATTTCTACCACCTTGTTCAGTGAAATTCTGTATCATTTCTAGTTTATACTTTTTCTTCTCTTCAAAAAACAAAATAATAATAAAAAAGGTTAGGCAAGAAGAAGAGGAAGACGAAAAGGAAGAAGAAGAAGAAGAAGAAGAAGAAGAAGAAGAAGAAGAAGAAGAAGAAGAAGAAGAAGAAGAAGAAGAAGAAGAAGAAGAAGAAGAAGAAGAAGAAGAAGAAGAAGAAGGAGAAGAAGAAGAAGAAGAAGAAGAAGAAGAAGAAGAAAGAACAGATAAAATGAAATATGGGGGGGGGGGCGGGCAGTGGAGCATTGAGTTCTATCAGCTGGCCTTCTCCAGAATTCAGTGCTTAGAATTTGGAATGTATTGGCTTGAAGATGTTTCAAAGGAATGGACTGTTTCCAAGGAATAAGGAGAAACTAGAGGGGAATAGACACATGAGAAGGGGAAAACATCTTAGATAAAAGAAGGAATCCTTGACAGGCTTCATGGCCATGAAGAGCACCAGCCATAGTTTATTGAGATAACGTGAAAGTAAAGATTTTTTCCCATACAATTTCATATGGACTGTGAGATAGCAGCAACTGGAATCTTCAAGGAAAACATGGGATATTGTTCTCACATAAATTATTTACAGGTTATAGCTGGTAAGAGATCATTAAAATATCTGCTGCCGTAACCATGGACTGATGGCTGTGGCAACGCCATTTCAAAGAAGGGCTGAGTTTTCTAACCTTGGCCCTGGAGCAGCCACATGAAAGCATGTTGGGCTTCCCACATTCAAAGTTCCCAGAGCGGATGGGTGAAGCACAGCCACAATAGACCAACTGTTCGAACAGGCTAGACGATTTCCTGCTGAAAGTCTGAGGCTGTTGAACATGGGCCTAGATCCTACAAATTGAGGAAATTCCTAGCCAAAATCACATAGGATTTGAAGTTTGATATTGTTCTGGTGCAACTATGTGCAGTTGTTTGTATTCAGCACAGTAATGGGGTCAACCTGCCTCCTTCATCTACTGGACTGGGCAGAGACGCATGTATTCTTGCGCACTGTACCATAATTAAAGATATTATTTTTGTTTTCATACTGCATACTGTTATCTTTAAGTAGTTGTTTAGGGTGCAAGATACATGGGCATTAAATTTTCTCTAATTGATATTAGCACAAAACTTCCTTTTCAGTGAGGTAAAAGATTCTAATATTATAATTGCCCTGTATGTATTTCCCTTCTCTGTTTTATCCTATCATCTTTCCTCCATCCTAGCTGTTTTCCTTTCAAAAGATTTCTTCTCATTTCATCATATTTTTTTTTTATTTATTAATTTTTTGTATTTTAGGGTGGGGCCAACAGTTTGTTCAGGGTCTCACTAGTACATCAGACTCATAGTGATCCACCTGTTTACAGCCCCTGAAGGGCTGGAATTACAGACGTGTGCCACCAAGCCCTGTCTCAATTACTGTCTCAGTGTGTCCTGGGATCCCCAGCATGGCAGGCACAGGGATTGAATCCCTGTCCTCTGTGCCTTCTTGTAGGGGCTTTAATCTGCTGAGCTATTGGGCTGGCCCTTTAATGCTTTTTATACCTTATGGGCTCTCTCAGTTTCTCACATGATAACTGAAGACTTTGAAAGAGTTACACTTCCAAAACAGCAAAGAAATTTTGCTGCCATATATTCTTACTTTAATGCTGTTTTTCCAATAATTTAACCTTGCTTTTCCTCCGTGTGTGTGTGTGTGTGTGTGTGTGTGTGTGTGTGTGTGTGTGGAAGTTTTGAGCAGATAAATAAATAACACTCAGAAGGGGCCAGGGAGATAGCTCAGCATACTAAGCATGTGTTTTGGCAAGCACAGAGACCAGGGTCTGATCTCCATTACCATATGCTACATGGGCCCCGCCAAGGGACATGCTGAGTTGGCAACCCAACCTAAGAGTGGTGACACATGTGTGCAATGTCAGGTGCTGGGGTGGCTGAAAACAGGAGAATAACTACGAGCCTGAGCTGCGGAAGGACACCCATACCAAATACGTAAAATTAAAAGATATAAATAAATAAGACTCAAAAGATACTCTCTTCACCACTTTAATCAATGCTAGTTCACACAAGAGAAAATTTTCCCTTGTCCTTTCTCCTTCCATGTTTCCCTATCTTTTCCTGTAACTTGTTTTTCCCTTTTTTCTTTTTCCTCCAAAGTTTTAATTTTTTTCCCTTTAATTCTTTCCATCATAGTTACATTTATCAAATAGTACCTGCTTATGTCCTTTCTCACCATTGATTTGTATCTTTTTTGCCTATTTGTTTTCCGTAAATGAATTAAACTACCTAAATGTATAGTACACCTTTATCACCATTAAGATCTTTTGCCGCTTTCCTTGTTTGGCATTTAAATGTTCACTGAGTGAGCAGTACATATAGGCAGTGAAATAAGCTCCAGGAGCACCTAGCTATTCAGCCACAGTTGTATCAATGAGGGCATGTTGAGTATTCATATACTATGAAACTGTCTTAGTTACTCTTTACTCATTGCTGGGATAAATACCCAACATTCAAAATGAAAGAAGGAAAGGTTTATTTAGCTCACAGTTCGTGGAGGTTTCAGTCCATATTCGGCTGGCCCAAGGCTGAGTGGAACAGAGCAGAGAGCATTCAGTTCATGCCGGCAGAACAGCAACAAAATGGTGGCAGAGGGAGCCAACCAAACAGGGCAGCAGAGAGCAACAGCTCATGTGTGTTTCTCTGTCTCTCTTTATATTCCTATCAGGCTCTCTGCCTTAGTATATCCGCCCTAGGCCACACCCATAGGCCAAGCCCTACTCAGACTGATAATCCCATCAGCACTAAAATACATAATCGCAGCGACTCATGAATCAAGTCTCAATCTGTAGAAGTTCCCGCCCAATGACTACATCAGGCTTTGGGGGGACAACTAGACATAAAGCATAACAGACACTCAATTTTGAATCAAGGTTAAGTATAGGAAGTAATACATAGTTATATCATAAAGGTCAAGATAGCACAGGTAGTGACCAACTACTAATGTTGGTTAAATGAGAGAGCTTTGCCTCTTATATTAGTACAAAACCAGTCACTAGTAACTTTATAGTAGAAAATATTTGAACAGCAAAAATTCTTTTTTTTTTTTTAGTTTTACTTCAGGAAGATTAATTTAAGTGGTATATAGATGAGGGGGATGAGGGGCCCTTTTTCTGGTTTTTTAAATTTCTTTTGCTTCTTTTTTTTAAAAAAGAATCATTTTAATGAGAAATAAGATAAAATAGCAATGAAATGGTTTCAAAACAAGTTAGTAGGATGGTTACAACAATTAATACAATGCATATTGTTGTCTTCATAGTAGTTATTCAGGGGACAAAATATAGACCTGATATCTTGTCTAAACAATATTAATACAACCTTTTATTCACAATAAACTAAGAGAAATGGGTGTTTGAAATATTGTTTGGAAATAACTAGTTTAATTTTTAATTAATTCATTTGTAATTAATTTTCTGAATAATATTATTTAACTATGAGTTTTGTTTTATGATTCATACTGTATTTTTGACTTACAATCTACTTATAAGACATGATATGATATATGATATTTTCTCCTAGTATTAGGACATATATACAAGAATTCTTGGCCTAAGATCTTGGTCAATATCAGAATCTGCCTATAATCTACATTAATGAAGTTGTAAGCTTGTACTAGCTTCAGTATTGCACTGGAATGATCAGAGGTAATATTGGGGATTGAGTAGTAAGTCTCTTTAATATTAAACTTCAAACCTCTGGGGTAAGATGGAATTTCAATGTTATTATAAATTGCCATTTTTGAATGACTTATGATGTTGAATATTTTTTTTCATACATTTATTTGTCACTTATTCATAAATGAATTTAATCACACCTACATGTGTAAACATTGCTTCCTATTATGGTTTATATCTAGTTGTCCCCCCAAAGCCTCATGTAGTCATTGGGCAGGAAATTCTATAGACTGAGACTTGACTCATGAGTCATTGGGATTATGCGTTTTAGTACTGATCTAGAGTTTGAGACTTGATCCATGATCCCTGAGATTATGTATTTTAAGTACTTCTGAGATTATGGGTGTAGCCTAAGGTGTAAAACCTGAGGTGGAGAGACTGAGTGTAATATAAAGAGAGACAGAGAGACTGACTAGCGCTGTTGCTGTCTGCTCCCCTGGTTGGTGCGTTGTCTCTGTCACTATTGTTGCTGTTCTGCCACCATGAACTGGTTGTTCTCTTCCCTGTTCCACTCAGCCTTGGGCCAGCCAAATATGAACCAAAATTTCCAGTAACTGTGAGCTAAATAAACCTTTCCTTTCTTCATTTTGGGTGTCAGGTATTTGTCCCAGCGACGAGTGAAGAGTAACTAAGACAGAATTTGGTACCAGAGAAATGTGGTGGTAGCTATGACTAACCTCACTTTGTGGATTACAAGATTTTGAGAATGACTTATGAGAAGAGATAGGAAAGGTTGAGAGATGTTGTCTACAAGCAAAGTACTGGAACAGCTTGAGCTAGCTTGTAGGGGAGAC
The DNA here is from genome assembly GCA_004027025.1 of Myocastor coypus. Lineage (NCBI taxonomy): Eukaryota > Metazoa > Chordata > Mammalia > Rodentia > Myocastoridae > Myocastor > Myocastor coypus. Next base: position 9,404 of record PVJA010044714.1, on the reverse strand, counting down.
TCTGGTCAGAGCTCAGACCAGAAGACTAGATTGAAGTCTGGGTATAAAGAATGGCTTCCGAGCAGAGATTGGAAATGTTTAGAGAGGTCCTCTACTTATGAAGAGCTGGAAAAGCTTAAGCTGTTCTGTAGGGGAGATTCTTCTCAGAGCTTAGACCGGAAGACTAACATAAGGCCTGCCTGTAAAGACCAGGCTGAGGAGGGTTCTGCTGGAAAAAAGGGCAGCATTGATCATTGGGTTCCAGGTCATTTGTGCTATGGATTGGCTGAAAGTCTGTCAGAATTTTGCTCATGCCCAGAGACTTTGCCTAAAACTGAGATTGAAATGATTAATCTTTCAAGACATATTTCAAAGCAGCAAACTATTGGGGCTGTGGCATGGTTGTTATTGGTGGCTTTTAGCCAGATTTATGTTGAAAATCAAGAGCAAAGAGTCAAGCAGGATGATTTAAAAAGTGAGTGGCCAGGAAGGAAGCACCTAGAGAACTGTGGACTGCATAGATAGAGCTAAAAGGATCTGCATTACTGGGAAGGAACCAAAGAATCAAAAAGGATGGCCTGAGGGCAACACAAGAGGTGGCAGCTCTCCACCCTTCTCAGCGCCAGAATTGCAAAGCAGAGAGGTTTTGTCTTGAGAAGAAAGCCTCGGAGACCCAAGTACCATAAGGGCAGCAGCGGCCAAACCAGGTTCCAAAATGGCAACCACATGGAGAACAAGTTTTTCGGAATCAGAGTCAGAGTGCTCAGTGATCTAAACCCTCAACCCCTTCAACCAAGAGAGAAGGAAGCCCAGCTACTGCTCCAGCTGGCAGCAACCCTTGACATCATCCACATAGGAATATGAAGAATGCAGGAGTTCTGAAGATAAAAAGGCTTCCATCTGGATTTCAGAAGAAGGCCTGGGAGGCGAGGCAATATGTTCCTGACAGGGCAGTGTGTAAAGTTGTGTGTGAGAAGCCTGTTCAGTGAAACCCCACAAGTGTGGAGAAGCCAGGAACGTGGATCTTGCAAAGAGGGAGCAAAGCCAGCCTAAGAGAAAAGCCATGGAAACTGCCACCGAGAGTGCTGTAGGGGCAGAGTCGTGTAAGGTCTTTGGAGCTCACAATTCAGTGCAGACTGTTTTAGATGCTCAAGTTGGAATTATGGAATTTAATGTTTATCCTGCTGCGTTTTGGACATGTGTTGATCGTAGTGTTTTGTATCACCCTGTTGTTTGCAACTTTTGGAATCATACTGTTTATGTTATGCCTTTGAATATGGGACATGTTTAACTTTTCTATTGTACAGGGGCTCACAGTTTAGAATTTGCCTTGGATCTTGGAAGAGACTTGGGATTCGGACTTTTCAGCAATGCTGAAACTGTTGGGACTTTCGCAACTTTTCCAGATGGACTAAAATGTCTTTGCCAAAGGACTATTTATGAGATTTTGTGGGTCAGAATGTTATGGTTTATGACTAGTTGTCCCCACAAAACCTCATGCAGTTATGGGGCAGGGAATTCTAGAGTTTGAGACTTGATCCATGATCCAATGGGATTATATGTTTTAATACTGATGGGTTTATGGTCTGAGTACTTCTGGGATTATGCCTGTAGCCTAAGGTAGATAAGTTGAGGTGGAGAGCCTGAATATAATATAAAGAGAGACAGAGAGACAGACTAGTGTTGTTACTGTCTGCTGCCCTGGTTGGTCGATTGCCTCTGTCAAGATTGTTGTTGTTGCCCTGCTACGAACTGGATGCTCTCTGCCCTGTTCCATTCAGCCTTGGGCCAGCCCAATTAGGGATCAAAATTTCCAGTAAATGTGATCTAAATAAACCTTTCCTTCTTTCATTTTGAGTGTTGGGTATTTGTCCCAGCAACAAGTAAAGAGTAACTAAGACACTTCCTTAGTGTAAGAACCTGAAAGAGTAAATGAAATGTGAAAGTTACAATAGATACTGTGCAAGGGAAAGAAACTGTTTAAAGAAAAGGAAAAACTGAATTGAAGCAAAGGAGAAAAGAGAGAAGGATAAAAATTAAGAAAAATATATGGGGTCCAGTGAGATAGCTCAGTAGTCTAAAGTGCCTGCTTAAGCAAGTGCAGGGACATTGAGTTGATCACCAGCAGAATATGCTGTGCCCATCATCGGGGAGATTGAAAGAAGGAGAATCACCATGAGTCTGAGCTGTGTAGTGTGACCCTATAAAAACTAAAACGTCAATATATATATATATATATATATATATATATATATATATATATTTGTATATGTATGACAGCTGCTGGTCTATTGAAAGGGGCATTTAATGCTTAACACTGTTTCTTATTTTTAATCTTTTGACCAACTTTACATGCTTATATATGGTAATCTAAACAACTAATTTGAAGACAATAATATGCAATATAACAACTATTGTTGAATTCCTACTATTTTGTTTAGTGGAATTCTGTATCATATCTAATTTTTATATATTTTATTCTCTTTAAAAATATTTTTTCTTCTCATCAAGCACCATCTCACTGCCAAACTTCCCTTAGTACTTTGTCCTGCTGATTTGTCCATCTTCCATTGATATCCCTCCATTTCACCTATGGGTTGCACAAAACTATTAATATTTGATCACAATTTTCATAGAGGATGCACAAAGTGTGAAAGTGAAAATGCAAGGACTATTGCGCCAGTGATATATGATTTGTGCTGTTGATACTATTATAATCTGAGGCTATTCTTTCTGCGAAGCATAAAAATTGAGTACAAACCACTTAAATTAAGTAACAAAAGTGGTAAATATTTACCTGAATAAACAAAGCTGAAAATACTTGATAGGGAGGCAATTCTTTACCAAAAATTCATATAAACAGCAGCAATGCTTACTCTAATAGTCCTCCACATATGGTGCACTTCCAAAAATATGCATATACATGGGGCCATGGCAACAAAAGAATGTCTAGTTCTTACAAATCTTCTAATGCAGGATCACCAGTAGAAGGGAAAGCAAATACAATGCAGTGAAAATCTATGAAAAGTTCATAGAAGGTATGAAGAAAGTAGATATGTTAGGAAAATGAACAAAATATACATAGCATTATCACTTATTACCCTGAAGGCAAGTTCAGGCAAGGTAAGAAAACAATTCAGTGAGATAACCAAAATTATTTCAAACAGAATTGACAGATTCAGCAAGGAATGTAGAAAACTCTAAAAGATGTCAGACACAAATACCTGATATACAAAGCTGTATACAATTCATGAATTGCAGAATTATTCAGTGTGAACATAGAGTATCTGAAATTGAGGATAAAATATTAAATTACTACAAAATGGTGAAGGAGCCACAAAATGAAATAAGACAACAAGACTATCTAGCCGCTACTAGGTGACAATAAGATCAACTGTCATAGTCACAACTTCCAAAGGAATAGATTTAATACTACATACATCATTTACAGAAACATTTTATAGTATTCACCCCTCAAAAAAACCCAAAAGAGTGCGCGCAAACTGTTCATGTCCTTGAGACCAGAAGAATCCAGCTAAGGGCCTGAATCTCATGGTTTTGTCATCAACAAGCCCAGCTGAAAGTCTGGAACCCACAACAATGTCTCCTAAAGTGTGTATCATAAATATGGACCAGGAAAGTCCAAATGTCCATGGTAGAATCTAGAAAGTCTGTGTCACTTGGGTGAGGAATCTATGCCAGCAGGTTGAAGAATCTGAATTCGAGCCAGGAAACAATATTCAAGTTATGGATCAGAACTCTCCTTCAAAGAGACATAGCAATCCTCAGTGATGGCAAGGATATAGGCTCCAATGATTTGAGAATAGCTGAATTCATATCCCGAATACCAACATGACAAAACTTCGTTAGGAGAATCAGGATCACACCATCATCTACTCCAATTCTCCTTTCTGCTGCTGGCAAAAATCTTTAGGTGGGACCTCCATACTGAGAGCCATGCTGACTCGCTTCATCTGAGTATTTCAAGTTGATCACCAGTTAATCTACCAAAGGCTAAATGTAACTACAGAAAATTTACAAGATGTCACAAATGAATTGATAATAATATTTTTTAGAAATCATACCAAAAGAATTCTACAGATGTGAACTATAATATACACATAAGCAAGGCTACCTGAACACATGTCAATTATAATACATAAAGAAAAAAGCACGGCATATTTTTATTAAGTTGTCACACATCCAAAAGAAAACAAAGTTTAAAATCATTCAGAGATACACAGTCAAATATAAATGTAAATAAATTAAAATTACAGCAGGCTTGTTCACAACTCTTTTTCTTCTTTGTGCACACATGTAAATTTATTGTAAAAACTTGTACAAGCAACTTGTACACTTCGAATATGTAAAACTGTGCATCACCTTTTCCTTTCCAGTGAAAACATACAAATAAAGAATTTTAAAATAAACCAACAAAATTACAATAGAGGATGTCAGCTCCAACTAAGACTGTACAGGTTCTGCCGATTCTTCCACTGAGTGGTAGGGCTCAAGTCATCATCAGGAGAGAATTTATTTTAAAAGTGTCATATGAAACTGCAAGAAAGTCTGTTAACATCACAATTAACCATGTGAAAGGAAAAGTCAGGCTATGAAATGCCCACTTAGACCATGCAAACACCTCAAACCTACCATTTGCTGACTCTCTATACCACATTTTACAAAAATTAAATCATTTTTTTTTTACAAAAATTAAATCATTTTTAAAGAAGAGAAAGTAGACAGATAAATGTTGGTAAATACTAACTGTCCATATTCACATAGAGAAACAGTGTACACTCTGAGCCCAATACATGGAGAAAGGAGGAAAAAGGCTAGATTTCCATATAGGGGCCAAGCACCCTCCAGCTTCCAGCAGAGCCAAGAGCACTCAAGAATTTTCTTTTTTCCCACAAAACACTGTGGTGTGATTACAAAACGTTTGTGGAGACATGAGTGAATCAAAATAAATTGAGAACAGAAGGCTGTGGAGATCCTTGTCCCACTGTATTCTGCAAGGTTTCTCTCTACAAAGTAAGCCAAGAACCAAGGTGTTTGAGAAAGAGAGATCTCAAGAACAGGGTAACTGAGCACAATAGGGGCAAAACACTGAAATTTAGTCCCAGGGACTTGAGAAAGTAAAAATAAAAAGTAATACATTATTTTCTAAAAAGGAAAATCAAGAAAGTTGGAATCTATCAATATTCAGTTAATCATCTTCTCTTTGGCGCTCCTTGCCTTCCCCTCCAACCTCATCGTCCTCATCCTCCTTACCCTCCTCCTCCTCATCATCATCATCCTCTTTCAAATTGGCCTCCTACTCATCCATGTCGGGAACCAGGTAGTAGTGCTGTGGGTTGGGCCTGATGTCGTCCCTGATGACTTCTGGCTCATCTGAACCCGCATCAGAGTGGTCAGTGAACCAGGTAAACAAGCTCTCAGGATCTTCATGTTGCCTGTTCCTATTGACTTTATTCTGTGCTTGCCTTGAATGTTCGTCACATCCTTTCCAGATTTCCGTTTGATTTCAGTGGACTTTGAAGATAGATCACCACTCTCATTCACATGAAATTTTTAGAGAGAACTTTATTTTTGATGTAAGGATTTTCATCAAAATAAAAATCTACTCTGTAACCTGACTGGCTATCTTCAAATTCTGTCACTTCAACTCTGGTCAAATAATACAAAGTTTCCTCATCTTCCTCCCCAAGCAGCGCAGACACTTTGGAATGGTGAACAAATGTTATTACTCCAAAATTTGGTATTTTGATGATCAACTGTGACTTCTGAAAATAATGGTTGACAGTATTTATTATATTTCTGTTCTACTTTTAATGTTTCCTCACTCACTTCATTACGTCCATTTATTTCACTTTGTACTTTATCAATGTGTTTAATTGCTTCTTTTTGCTCTTGCTCTTTTCCCTAGGTGGGCCCAGTGAGACCATCACTTCCTTGGGCTTTGCACCCTGAGGCAGCTGGGCCTTCTTGGTTGGGAAGGTGAGCAAAGACTGGCGCTTGAGAGCAATGACAAAAGGAAGACCCATCTCCACACTCAGGGTTGTCTCATGCTGCAGGAAGTTGCTCTGGAATATACCCAAATCTTGAAGTATGAAACCTACCCAACAGAGCTATCCTGCAAAATAAATGGAGAAATAACATTTCGTGCAAAAAACCAACTCAAAAGAAAAGTGATTACTTAACTAGCAATCTAGAAAATACTCGAGTGTTCTACACAAAAACAATGAGCTAATACATATAAAATTCCAGATGAAAATAAGACCACAATCTCAAGGAATAAATAACAAAAAAAAATCAGGAAGAGAAAAAGAATGTAATCACCAACAGAGAAAGAATTCGATGATTATTTAAAAAAAAAAAAAAACGCATTTCAGCAGTATCTCTCAATTTTAAGGACCACAACTCTTAAAAAAACAGAGATTGGAAAATTGGGTCTTTTTTTGTTGTTGTGTTGTTTTTGTTCATACCAGTGATTGAACTCAGGACCTTACATTTGCCAAGCAGGTGCTTGTGTGGCTGAGCTGTCTCCCCTGTCCATGATTGCCAACTGAATGAAAAAAACAGAATTCTGATTTTTGAGAATCCTTTATAATCACCAACAGGGGCTGATGCCTGCAGATGGAATATGCAGTGTCTGTCCAATTCCTTGTCTAGTGGCCCAGAGTTGAGGGGTTTTTGCTGTGGTTCCTGTTCTCCTAGGTCTCACATGGGTGCTGCGGACTAGAAGGAAGTGACACATGCCATTATTTGTCCTCTGGGCTAGTTTTCTTCGAGGATGGTAGGTAATTCCTCAATCACTTAAGATTCAGCTCTCCAGAGCCTTCTTGACTATTAGGCAGAAGTGATTCACTTACCCAGTTCTCTGTGGCTTCCATATAGATGCTTGCGTATACCTCTCACGTGTAAGTGGGCAGGAGAAGACACAGATGGGTCTTCACAACAGCACCAGTGTTCTCATTCTTAGCATAAAAAGAATAGCCATCTTCCCAGACACATTTATACTACTTTTCCTTGAAATACAGTTCTTCTCCTTGAGTTTTCAAAGGAATTTTACTGGAACGTCCTGGTTTCCACAGCTGAGAAGAATATAGTGGCCACTGCCTGTGTCTTCCCCAGAAAAGGCCCATCTTCTCTTGGTTACTTCCCAGGGGATGAGCAGGACAAGAAAATAATGAGTCTTAGAACTTATTTTCAGATTTTGGTATTCTACCCTGACAGTTCCTGGACATGACACACCTTTCCCTTGCAGCCAGAGCAAGCCTTTAAAAGGAGTACATCCTTCCAGGATGAGAAAGGAGGGCAGATCTCACAAAAGGTGCCTCAACAGTGGGGCCAGAACTTCAAAAAGCAGGATGAAAAAAATAAAACAGTAGTTATATTTCATATTGTTGTCTTCAAACAAGTTGTGTAGATTACCACATATAAGATTACCAGATGTAAAATTGTTCAAATAATATTAACTATTCCTTTTTTATTTTTTTTTATTTTTTTTATTTTTGTGGGACTGGGGTTTGAACTCACAACCTTGTACTTGCCCGGCAGGCACTTACACCACAGAGCTGTCTCCCCAGCTCCCCATCTATTCCTTTTTTTAAAAAAATATAATTTTTAAAATAAGCAGAATTCATTAGTCTATTGCTTTAAAAAATTCTTTTAGTACAAAATATATTTACTGATTAAAAATAAAAGGGTGATAAACAATCTTATATGTATCAGGAAACAAAAAATAGAGCTGATAATTTTCATCACAGACAATTGAAACTTCAAAATAAATCAAAGAAGAGACACAAAAGCCACTAGGTTCCCTTAAAAGAATTTTAAACAAGCAACAAAGATAATATTATAGATATTTATGCTCATACAAAACACAATTTCTAAAGAACTAAATAATTCCTAATTCATCTAAAGAATCCTTAGAATTAAAAACCAACTTCAGCAATGGAACAAGACACACTATTAAAAGAAAAAATAATAAAATTTTTGCACACCAATAATGAACTCAATCTGAAGCCTATATACCCTCTTTAATACTGATGCAACTTATCTCCTAGGTGTGCAGAAACTGATGCTTGGAGACTAAGACTAAACATGATAACTGGGCTAAGATGACAGAAAGGCAATATTTTGTCCTTGGGTCCCAATATAAAAAAGCACTCAGCTCATAAGGAGCTATTGCTAAAACATCCTGTAATAATGGAGAATCTCTCAACCTTCCCAGAGGATAGGTGTTAACTAATATTTATTGTGCTAAAAGGAGTGTTACCAAAGAGAGGAGTGTATCCCATGGTTCCAAGGGAAGCCATATGATCACAGAAGAAGATGACTCTTTCTAGTAGATGGCATGCCTAACAGACCTACACGACTCTACACGTGGTCCCGAAAGGCATCTGGAAGAGCCTTACCTAACCTTAGTATATGTATATAATGAGATTTCAGTTTTGATTAACATATACCTTATTTTAACTTGAGCTTAAACATCTAACACAGAATTATAACCAAATAGATATATAAATGTTAATATTGCTGTAAACTGGATATAAAACAGGACTCCATTTATAACACTAGTTCCCGGTGACAGTCTCTAGTTATGCATGTAGCTTATCATTATTATGGTTCAATGAGGTTAGAAAGCCACATTGAAAGCTTTAGAAGTTCAGCAAGAATCTTTAATTTTCTTATCTGAAATTGTCCTTTGAAACTGCGGAGCTTTTGATCTTCTTACAGCTGAAACTCGAGGGATTTGTACAGTAATGAATGAAACCATTTGTCTTTTGATAAATAAATCTCATCAAGTAGAGAAAGACCTTAAAGCAATAAAAGGAAATATCAATCTTATCAATAACCTCCATGAGCTCCAGGAAACAGGAGGTTACCAACCTATACTAATCCCTTAAAGACAGTTTTTGGACTTGGCTCCTTCCCTTATCCACCTTAATTTCTGTTGCATTCTGGTGCTTATGTTTCAGCCATGCATTAAATGTATTTCTTCTTACTAGAGGCTGTAAAACTTCAAATGCTTATACAGATAAAACCAACAGTGAATGCAGTAGAATCTTTTTACTTCACTCCACTAGAATAACTTGTTACAGTTGAATGGGACAAAAATAGTCCACGTTCTTGTGCATGATTAGGAAAGAATTGCCAGCTCTGCTCCACCTCTGCGCTCCTGCGACTAACTTCCTGTTCCAGTCCCACCGAGTCCCAGCCAGTAGCACAGCTCGTGCGTCCGCCGTGGGTAAGCTGCCTGCGCCCCCCTGCCCCGCCTCTGCGCTGCTGCGACTAACTTCCTGTTCCAGTCCCACCGAGTCCCAGCCGGTAGTATGGCCCGCGCGCCGGCTGGGCTAGGATCCTTGGCCCACCTTCCCCTCCCTCGCCTGCCCCCCCTCCCTTTTTTTTTTTAACCT
>PVJA010044713.1:0-16027 GCA_004027025.1 Myocastor coypus | reverse complement strand
AAAAAAAAAAAAAAAAAGCTTAATTACAATGCATGAAACACAGAGCTAGATTGGTGAGATGAGCTTTAGGAGGATTAGCTCAAAAGCCTCCAATATTACAAGCTTCACTGGTGGCCCACTGCAATTGCAGAATATTTAACTGTGTATGCATCTGCTTCCTCTTAGTCCCAAGAGAAGAATTTTCTTTTCCTTTCTTCTTCTTCTTCTTGTCTTTTTCTTTACTTTCCTTTTTTTTTTTTTCTTCTTAGCAACATCAATCAGGTGGTGGGTCATGCCCACACACTGTGCTCTGTAAAACTATTGTGAGGACAATATGCAATGTGTCAACTTTTAAAATAAGAAAGGGGAAAAAGAAAAAAAAAAGTAATGTTGATTGAATGTTTGAGTGTTTAACTGTTTGATCAATCTTATATACCTATATATATTAATCTAAACTGATCTGATGATGAAAATATGTAATATAACCATTGTTCAATTTATACAATAAAAAATATTTAAAAAAAAAACAAAACATAAAGCCAAATTAGAATGCTGAGCTGTAAAGGGCTTAAATCAATAGCTTCCAACATTGCTAGTTTTACCAATAACCCACTGTGATTATGGAACATTGGATTATATATACAACTACTTTGTTAGTTCAATGAGAAGGAATTTTGTTATACCAATAATGATTTTAAAAATTATAACATGTACAGCCTGTGCTCTGTATAACTAAAAGCAGGACAATAGTATGCATTATATCAAATATTGAAATGTGCTTCTAATGTGTTTTGAATCTGTCACATTGTTATACATGGTTATTTCCTATGAAAAATAATAAAAAAAAGAAAAAAAATTATGAAAAAAATTCTTGCTGTTGAATAGCGCTCTCTCCCTTGGTTTCTTTTGCTCTTTACAGGCACAAGTTCAGTTTTTCCTAAATAGAAACAAAAGCCCTTCAATCAGTGATGCTACACACTGAGCACACAGCCCTCACTTCCCCTGCTACTGTGTCTACTTCTGGATGCCTTGGTGTCATCTTCTCCTACTCGGAAGCCTCCACTCTTTTCAGGATTTTCCTTTTCTCTCCTCTTCAAGCCACAGTGACCCATCACACCTCTCACTGCCTCAGTTCTGTCTACACCATTCGACACCTGCACTAAACACTTTCTGAAATCTTGGCCCGTATCACTTCCCTTCATTCTGCCCTATTTTGCTCACCATCTGTTACCAGCTGGCCAACTTTTCTCCCTTTCATCTTGCACATGTCAGGCTGAGTCACTGTGCTTCTGTCTAGCTGTCCCGAGAGACACCGTCCAATATGTGCCACCAAGTATGAGAGAGGGTGGAAGGGGCACTGCTTGCCATGTGGCACATGTGAGTGGTTTACCCAGGAGTATCACTCCAGAGGGGAGAAAGGGAAGAATGCTCCCTGGGGTGGGCTAGAGCTGCGCAACACAAGGCTGTGAACTCACCTGGAAACTCAGGCATTCACAGTCTTGCAGCTGTCACATTCAGGAAACCAACTCCTACCTCAGTGATATCCCCATTCCTGAGCCTGACTCGAGGCCTTAGAGTACACACACCGTGCACCTGCTGGACATTGCCACCTGGACAACTTGCCAGCTTCTCCCAATCACAGTATCCCCTTAACGATTCCCACCAAATCCATGAGCCTCCTTCTTCTAAGTTCCTAGACAGCATAAACCATTACATATCATCTCTCTATCTCCTAGGGAGGAATGTGAGTGCATGCCTCACATGGGAGAGATTTTGTTGAGCTCTCAAACCCTTTGTTCCCCTTCTTGGGGAATGATTTTAAATCCTGGGAGAAGAGGTCAATCTTCAGTGTGAATCTGTCTACCTTTTCAAAGCTCTCTTTCATTTGTACATACTAAATCCTTCCTTAGGACGTTACATAATATTTTAACCACTACTTGGCAGGTTGGTATATTATGTTCGTACAAAAAAAAATTCTCACAAAGAGGTATAGTTGATGGCACTAGGATTGAATTTATGTAATTAGATTGCTAATTAGGGCCATCGCTGGTGCCTGATTATATTGTGTAGTCTATTTGTGTCTACATCAGAATAAATGAAAAACTAAATTATTCAATTTAGCGGTAATGAAGAAAGCAGTGAATAGAGATTTCTTTTTCAAACTTTGAATTAATAAAGTTTAAATTATTCCATTTCTGCTTTCTGTTTTTAGAATACAAACATACCTCATGTAAAATAACGTGAAATGTAATTCTGTCATAAACAGTGAAGAAATTAATGGATATTCTCTGTAGAAAAATATCTGCTGAACTGAGGCAATTCTAAATGAGTAAATTAAAATTGTTCATAATCTACTAGCTAGAAAAAAAAAAAACACTGTCACTGTGGCAATTTTCTAGGCATCTTCTTTTTTAAAGAAATTAGTATCTCTGACAGGTGTGGAATCACATGCCTATAATCTTAGCACTCAGGAGGCTGAGGCAGGAGGATCAACGCAAGTCCATGAAGAGTCTGAACTGCATAGTGAGACTTAATCTCTAGAAAATAAAAATTTTACGATCATCTTGTTCATTTTCCTTTGCAGTGTACATATTTCCCTGTTCAGCAGAGCACTGCAATTTTTGTTATTACTTCAGGCTATATTCTTAATCACAGTATAAGGCTCCACTATAGACCACATATTATAATTACTCCACTAGTTTCCTCTTGTTAAATAACTAGTTTATTTTCTCATTTATTATCTTACTGATCAAGACCACAGTGAATTTTCTTGAAATATCCTCTCGGGCAATTTCCTTAAAATAAGGCTTTAAAAGCAAACCTATGAATCAAAGGGCTTGAGCACTTTTATGTTTTTTTAAAAATATGCCAAACTATTCCAGAAAAACAAAATCAGTTCAATTATTTGCAAAACTAAATGGAATCGAATTAACACTCAATAGTGGCAGAGACTGGATTTCTCAGCTTTCAGAAGAAATTGCTATAGGTGAACTTAAGTATTGCTTTAATTTATATTTCTTTGATTTGTAGTAATGTTACTTATCTTGCTATATTTATTTGTGTTTATATTTCTTTATTTCTTTCTTCACTCATGTCCTCTGCTCATTTTCATGATTTATTTTGGGCTTCACTTATGAAGATTTGGTTACATAATAAAGATTTAATACTTGTAAATGTCATATATGCTACCAAAAAATATCTAGTTTGCTCTACTTTGCCTTTGCATTTGGTTGTCATTTGTGAGTTGTCTCATGTAGATTTTTTAGTTACAAAGAAACGAAGTCAGTATAGACTCTGAGTTTTGGTCCAAGGTTGAGGGGATGCATTTGGTGAAGGTCTTTCTGCCTGCAGGGTCTGAATAGGTGGAGAGACAGGGATACCATGGGTGTCTTTGCTGTAGAAGGATTTTTAAACAACACTAGACTTGTCCTACCTTCTGGAGATTCTGCATCTTTCTGAATAATCTAAATAATAAAAGTTGATTAAATACTTTCATTTAATGTTATTTTATTCCAAATTGGCATACTGTGCACTTTCTGCTCTAGTTTAGCGATGCACTAATTTTCCTATCTGTAAAACGCTATGGTATTACTTCTCTTACACAGTGTCCAATTAAAATGATCATGTAGTTTTTGGATTTGGCTCTATTGATATAGTGTATTACATTTATAGATTTGTGTATGTTGAACCATCCTTGCATCCCTAGGATGAATCCTACCTGGTGTATAATCTTCTTAATGATTTGATGTATTCTATTTGCAAGGATTTCATAGAGGATTTTACATCTATGTTCATGAAAGAGATTGGTCTGCAGTTCTCTGTTTTAGTTGTATCTTTCTCTGGTTTGGGTATCAATATAACACGTGCTTGCAGGAATGATTTTGGGAGGATTATTTCATTTTCAATTTCATTGAAGAGTTTGAGGATTATGGGTATTATATTTTCTGTAAGTTTCTTGTAGAATTCAGTGGTGGATCCATCAGGACCTGGACTTTTCTTTGTCGGTAGTTTTTTTTTTTTGTTGTTGTTGTTGTTATTACATTTCGTATTTCATTGGTTCTTATTGGATTACTGAGCATTCTTCTATCTTCTTGATTCAGTTTTGGTTATTTGTACCTTTTTAGGAATGTGTCCATTTCATCTACATCTTCAATTCTGTGGGAGAGAAGATTCTCAAGTAGCTATTAATGATTATCTGAATCTCCACTAGGTCTGTGGCAATTTTCCCCTTTGCATTCTTTATTGCTTGAATTTGAGGTCTTTCTTTCCTCTTTTTGATAAGGTTAGCTAGCTAGGGGCTTATCAATTTTATTTAATTTTTCCAAGAGCCAGCTTTTTGATTCATTAATTCTTTGTACTGTTTTCTTCATCTCGATTGAGTTTATTTCTGCTCTGATCTTTATAATTTCCTCCCATCTTTAGGCTTTGGGTTTGGTTTGCTCTTCCTTTTGAGGTGCATCATTAGAGTATCTGTTCTCATTCATTTTTTTTAATGTGTAAATTCAGAGCCACAAATTTCCCTCTAAGAATTGCTTTCATTACATCATAGACATTCCGTTACATTGTGTTTGAATTTTCATTAAATTGTAGATATTGTTTAATTTCTTGTTAATTACACCTATAAGCCACTGGTTGCTGAGGAGGGTGCTGTTTAATTTCCATGTGTTTGTGGGGTTTTTGTGGTTTCTTTTGTCATTTATTTCCAGTTTTACAGCACTGTGGTCAGATAATGTACGTGGAATAATTTCTGTTTTCTTACATATACTTAAGCACGACCTATGGACTAGTCTGTGGTTTATATCTGGTCATGACAATTCACATAATATTTCTCATGTAGTTTCTTCAGAAAAATTTCAAATGAACTGAAATTATTTCCTAAATTAAAAAAAATACTTTTCTATCATTAGCTAACTTTATATTACTTTAATATGAAGATATTATATAACTTCAAAATATCATGGTGCCATACAGAAATATAAGTTTGAGACCAGCCTGGGCTACAAAAGTGAGCTCAAGGCCGGCCTGAAGTGCACAGCAAGACCCTGTCTCAAAAAAACAAAAAAAAAAAAAATTGCACTGCTCGAAACATGAAGTATTATTTCTGGGATACAGGGTGATAATTTGATGCATGTATTAAGGTGTGAAGATCAAGTAAGGGTACTGAATTTACTTTGGAAATTTACTTTGGAAAAGTCAACCTCTTTGAACTCTTCATGGGATTAATGTCAAGTTGATCTTTTGTTCTCAGGGTAGACAACATGTCATATGAAATTATAAAATAGCTTCTCTTTTCTAACATTCGTGGTGTCCATTTCAGTTTACAGAATAAACCCTAGTAAGTGGCGGTGTGAACATGGCTTCCTTCTCCATTTAATTGGAAAGAACAGAATTTTACTACCACCTACAATGTTAGCTGTTGATTTGAAATAATATTCCAATATTCCCATCTTGTTAAGAATCTTAAAGATGGTTAGGCAGCCCCTTATTTTATGTTTTGTCTTTCTGTCAGAATGATTATGTTGCTCCTCTCTTATCTACTGAGATAATGACTGCTTGGGTATATTTGCTAATATTAAAATATTCATATATTTCAGGAGCAATCCCCATTTTATTACACTATATTTGTATTACCCTGCTAGGTTTTTCTCTATGTATACTTTATATCTTGACCCTCCATAGATAAGTTCTAAAATATGGCTTGGAAATAGAAAATATGAATTAATTAATAGTACCGCACATTATAATTTTATTCTCTCTAGACTCTATATATTTCTGTGAGTGGATCAAAACTTCTGAAAGTTGTTCCATGTACATACTTTCCCCAAAAAAAGACAAAGAGATCTTATATCAGATGTCCAGTAAACAAAGCTTACCCCCAAAATAAGAAGCTCTCTGCAACTGGTGAGGCAGAGGGGCACTCCTTGGTTCCTTTTCAGGGGGAATGATTTTCAAAGGATAAGTATCTCAAAATCACTGTACATCAGGTGCATATATACTGTGATTCTGAACTCCTTGATTTATCAGCTTCAAAATAAATAAATGAATTATAACCAAAATATTATAGGCAAAAAGGAGCTTAAATAGCCTATCTTGGGGGTTCCGGTGGTATTTGACACCATAGTTAAAAAAACAAACAAAAACCCCAGACATTCACATTGCCTCTTAAGCTGATAATCAGCCAAGTGGTCTATTTTTTAGTAAAATACCACATTAAATCTAGTAACCCACTTCTCCAAAACAAGTTCCCAGCTGTTGCCAGACCTTCAAAGCCAAAACAAAGACAACAGAGGGAAAAAAAAAATCTGGATATTCGAACAAAAATTTTTGTTTCCTAGACCCATCCATGACAACTCCTCTGTGTGCATCAGAAAGAGCACTTTCACTTACTATATCTGAGGATGTAGAAATTTTATAGTTGACCTTCAGGTACTGTGTTGAGAACGAAGTTCAAAAAGGGTGAAGTATAGCATTCCATTAGTGGCTGGAAATTTCAATGGAGAATAAGTGAACACATGACAAGACTTCAAATTCATGCACATGGAAAACCCAGTAGCTATCATTTTGGCCGTCATGCAAGACACATTTCTGGAAGACTTTTCACTTCATTATTCTTATTCCTGCATCATCATTACTATTACCATGTCATTATCATTACCCTTATCACCATCATCATGTGTTCCTCAGAACTCAGCACAAGATAGAAACACCTTAGAAAAGACCTTGGTAGCTGCTGAAGCTAGCCACACAAAGTTCCTCGCCAGCTCCCAGCTGCTGGTGACCTGATTGTATGCAGCTCTTCTCTACCCTGTGGACAAGTTCTTGACTACTTTTCATTCAGCACTTTAATCTTGAGCCACATGGCAGCAGGTTCAGCCACCTGCTTCTATACGTGCAAGAAAAGATGAGGACAGAAATATGTGGACTGAAGCAATTAATAATAACCTCAAACTAGAAACTATGCAAGCACCTGTAACAGTAGAAATGTTGGTGCTAGGGCTCATACCTAGATGTACACTCGACACTCATGGGGTCATAGGTGGGGCTCTCCAGAGGTGGCTGCATTTAGAGTGTTTGAGGCTGGGATTAACTGTGTGATGCTGTGATAAAAGGCACATGATTCCTAAATTGATCCATGGGTCGGTTTGACACGATTCTGGCGGTGGAGAATGGAAAGGGCCTCCCTGAGTATGATGGGTGCCCACACTAAGGACTCATTAGCTGAAGAAAATATAAGGGACAGAAAGAGGGCTGTTGTGGTCTCTTATGGCTTCCTACTTCACTGCTTTCTTGCCTTTTGCCTGCCATAGACTTTCTCTTCTGTGACGCCCCGCTGCCATGTGCCACCCTATCTTGGAGCCAGCCAACTATGAAGTGAAACCTCTACAAATTGTGAGCCAAAATAAACCTTCACTCCTTTAACATTAGCTGTTGGGTGTTTTGTTTCAGTAATGAGAAAAGTAACTAAGACAGTTGGCTGGCCATACAATGGAACATTATGCAGCAGTCAGAATTCCAAAGGCATGCCACAACATGAAAGAATCTTAAGATCATCACATGGTGTGAAACACACACACACACGCACGCATAGCACATATGTCATATATTTCCCCTCTAAAGTCAAGCATCAGCAAGGCACAATCAATCTATGCTATTGAAGTCAGGAGAGTTCCTTTGGGTGGAAGGGCAGCAGCATCAAGGAGTAAAGTACAGGGAGCAGGGGAAGGGCTGTGACATGGGGGATTCTGAGATGTTGGGCATGTTCTGCTTCTCATAGTCTGAGTGTTGAGGTGATGGGTGCATATGTAAATGTTCTCAGTTTGTAAAAATTCACTGAGATATTGTAATTGCACTTTTCTAGCTATTTTTATAATTCAAAGTTAAGAAGAAAAAGGAGACAGAGAAAGAGAGGGAGGGAGGGAGGGAGGGATGCAGGGAAGAAAGGAAGAAGGAAGGAAGGAAGGAAGGAAGGAAGGAAGGAAGGAAGGAAGGAAGGAAGGAGAAAGGAAGGAGATTATCTCAGTCAAACCTCAATTACTAAAGGGGGACTCCCCCATTTAGGTCAAGTGTCCCCCTCCCCATGTCATTATAACACTTTCAATAAAAGTGTGAACTATAGGGTCAGCCAAATAGCCCACCAGATTGAAGCACCTGCATCAAGCACAAAGGCTTGGGGTTTGATTCCCATGCCTGCTGTGCCAGTCCTGTCCCTGGGGTGGCACTGAGAGGCAAGTGAGACTGGGCCTGCTGGTGTGTGCCTATAGTTCCAGCTCTTGGGAGGCTGTAAACAGGCGGATCACTACCAGTATGATCTAGTAGTGAGACACTGAATACCCTGCAGGCCCTTCTCTAAAAAAAAGTGTAAACTATATAACAGTGATTAGTGTTTTTCCAGTATAAAGATGCAAACTACAAAAACAGGCACATTCTCATCACCCTCCCCCAAGGGCCACCCTTCACTGCCCTCAGGCACCCACAGCCCCTGCATGGCCACTGCGTTTCTTCTGCATCATCACCCCCAGAACAGCACTCCACCACAGAGGACAAGACATTGTCTGAGGCACAGGAGCTAGGCCAGAGTGGTTATTTCATAAATAAATGATGAGACTGAACAAAGGACTGTAACAAAGCCACATAACTTTGCAATTAGAAGGATCTCAGGAGACTTGGGGGTCATCCTCCCCATGGCCATGTGGTTGACTTAGAAATGGAGCTGAGAGAAGCTGCCAGAGCTGAGACTGGGGCAACACTGAGATGGGCATTTTGGAGCCAGAGTGGGGAGGCAGACCCTTCTCGGTGAAGACATGGTCAGTAGTAGTTCCCCTCAGCTGTGGTTTCCCTTTCCACAGTCAGTCACCCGTCGTCAACTGCCATCCAAAAATGTGAGGCAGAACATTTCAGAAATAAACAACTCTTGCATTTCTAATTATAAACCATTCTGCATAGGATGAGGAAATCTTGTGGCTGCCCCCTTGGCTCTGCCCTTGATGTGTGGCATCCTCTCCTCCAGTGTATGCAAGCTGCATGTATTACCTGGCCACGTGGCACATATGAGCTCTGGTTTTCATATCAGTTATTGTGACACCACAGTACCTCTGCTCAAGAGCCTATATTTGATTCAATATTTGTCCCAAAACAGAAGAGTAGAGACGCTAGCAATTCAGATTTGCCAAAGAGAGTATACATATTACTTACTCTAAAGAGAAAAAAGAAATGTACCATGATGTTGCTTGCACCTACAGAAAAGTAAAACACTGCATGCAGGATTCTGGATTATCTGAGGATTAATTCATCCTCTTGGCGGGGGGGGGGGGGGGGGGTTACATGTCCACTTCCATGTAGAGCCCAGCCTGTAGCTAGCATGAGTGTCACACTGAGACGACAGCACCTGTGCTCAAAGGGTACCAGACCCATGCTGCTGGGATCAGACTCCAACAAGGCTTTGAGGAGAGAGCTAAAGCAAGGTGGGAGAGTAGATTAACCACCATGCCTCTAGCCCAGGCAAGTGAGTACCTTGACAGTCAGGACCATGCATAGGAAGACATTTAAGGAATTCCTGGGCAGTAGTCATGATAGGCGTGAAGAACAAACAGCATAACGTCCAGGTTTTCAGAATAAGGAGTGCAGGGAACTGCTTGGCTGAGGTATTCTAGAAATAAGAAAAAAAGTCAACTGTGAAGCTTTTTCAGACCTTCTGGATCTTTCCATGTGGCTGGGAGAGTTCAACAGAGCTAAGCTGGGCAACTTCCTATTAATGGTAGGCAGGGAAGCCTATTAAGATGAAGGTTCTGTTTCAGCGAGTGTGGGCCTGATTTTCTACATTTCTAACAAGTTCTGCTGCAGGTCCACAGAGCACACAGACAAACAGCTCCAGCAGCACTGTCCAACAGAATCTTCTATGGTAATGGAAATGTTCTACATCTGTGTGACCCAATATAATAACACACTGCAACACCTGAACTGTGCTGATAACTGGATAAGAACTATTCAATTTAGGTGATCTAAGGTAAGAAATGAGGAAGCCTTTAGATGCTCATTTTTGGTTAATGCAACTTAAAGTGACCGAAAGTTAGGTTTTAAACAGTACATGTAGCTATTGACTATGGAGTGGGCTATGTGCTACCAGAAGTACAGTCTGTGGGGGTTGGGGAGATAGCTCTGCAGAATAAGTGCTTGCCTGGCAAGCACAAGGGCCTGACTTCAATCCCCGGAAAAGAAGTACAGTCTGAGCTGAGCTGTCCTAGGAGCTCACAAGCGCCTATGTTCTGAAACCAAAAGTAAGTATCCAGGAACTTTCACAGCAAGTTGATAGAGAAATTTAGGTCAACTTAAGGTAATAATGATATTTATTACTTTTTTTTGACGTATGGTGTTGCTACCTTATCCAATCCAGCGTCAAATGTTTGGGCTCAGGTGCGCCTCCTTTTGTCAGTACAGGTCTATAGGAGCATTGCCATGCCCAGCTATCGAAAAAAATTTTAAATATAGGCTTCTAGTTCACAGGTTTGAGGTTTTTCTCATTGAAATTTTCTTGTATGTATGTTTTATTTTTATAGCATACTGAGATGTATTACAACCAGTGATACAAAGAAAAATACACTATTTACAGAGAAACAAAGATAAGAATGACACTGAACTTCTCACTGGAAGTAATGCCAAAGTTGCAGTGTTCTAATAATCACAGTGAACGATGTACAAAAGGAGCTGTTGTTTCCCTCTGGGAGTTGGATGTGCTGGCTTAGAGGACAAATGTGGCAGTGGGGTGCAGAGAGGAAGTTCCAGCAATGCAGGGGCTCAGAAAGGACAGAAGGAGATGTACAGCTTTGAGAACAGTTAAGGAGTATGATTTGTGAATTTCAGTTACTGATTGCGTGTGTGTGTTGTGGGAGGAGATGCAGATGCTTGGATCAATAATTCCTGCTGGCCATTACACCCAGTGGCCTCTTGCTGGGACAGGCATGAGCACAAATAGTTGCTCATGTGTTCCTCTAAAACACCTCCAAATGTGTCCTTAGAGATCATGAGACTTAGATTTGTTGAACTTATTAGAATACACATAGTCATTTCCATATATTATTATATCCTACTACATATAGTTTAAATTAAGAATTGGGTCACTGTAGTTTCATCTTCATATTGATATGCCTTCACTGTGAGCAGATCTTTCTCAGAAAGTTTGATGATCCTGTAGATTGCAAGTAGTTTCCAAAGTGCATCAAAGTCAGGGCTAGGGAGATAGCTCTGTGGCATAAGTGCCTGCCTGAGAAGTACAAGGTCATGAGTTCAAACCCCGGTCCCTCAAAAAAACAAAACAAAAAACTACAGGCCAAAGTGCATCAAAGTCAGCTTGACCATTTCTTATTCTCTTACATTTTTTCTCACATGCTTCATTTGGATCCTAGGGTTTTTACTTTTAATACAGATTTCTCCGTTTTCTTTCTTGATTGGGAAACTCTACATAAGGAATTCATGTTCTTACAATGTGGCTGTAAGGACTTTATACCCAAAAGCAATTTGGAAAGTGGTTCGGGGACAGTTAAGGCTTGGCTATGGAACAACTGAAATGTGCTAACTGAGACAGCAGGTTGCAAAGGCATCCAGGAAGCCCTCCCTATGGCCAGTCATGGAATCAAGGATCTGTCGACTGAGCGCCTCCTAGCAGAGGAGCACTGTCCTAGGTGTTGGAGTGGACTGAGGAGAAGCCAGCCTTGACTGTGATGATGAAAGAGCCATTCTACAACTTCACACACATCAAGTGGCAATGGCCCCTAGGCGCCTGGAATCAATAAAATGTGAAGGTACACAGCCAAAACTGCACCACTGTAAGAGTTCAGTTTGTCTTTGTTTCTGCTGTTCCCTTTAAATTGTCTGGAGGCTTCCTCATTTCTGACCTTGGATCACCTAGCCCTAGGCTGTCCAGTGTGACAGCTCTGCTCAGGCTCAGCAGTTGATCTCAGCTGAGGTGTGTATTAAGTATAAAATACACACCATGAAATTAAAATACCTTGTAACACACACACAAAGAAAAAAAAAGTCTGTAAAATATTGCAACATTTTTATATTGAATACATGTTAAAATGACAATACTTCAGTGTGTTACACTAAATTAGTATTATTTTAAAAGCATTTTCGGTTGCCATTTTTATTTTTCTTCACTTTAGCAAGGAAGATACTAAATATTGCATTTGGAAATGAAACAAAATTACTGAATCAATCCAGAAGAGCAAAGCAGGTCATGGAGAAGAAATCAAAAAGTTATAAGGAGAGGAAAGGAAAATCTAGAAGCTATGAGAGAAGCACCTGACCTGTGCAAGCATCTGCTATACCCCTGCGGTCACCCTCTCCATTTCTACTGGCGCCTGTGAAAACCTGGGGACATGAACCACTTGGCTCTCTCCATAGGTCCCTTCAGGTGACCCTCTCAGGTCTTCATGATGAGTTTCTACACACAAGGAGAGGTAAGAAAGCCTGTTCTTAGCCACCCAGCAGAAAAATTTAACCACGAGGTATGAAAAGTAAAGCTAGATTAGTATACCGAACTGTAAAAGGCTTAAATCCACAGCTTCTGAGATTGCCAGTTCTGCCAATAGCTATGGAATATTGGACTATGTACATAACCACTTTCTCTTAGTTCAATGAGAAGAAATATTTCTACCAATAGTGATTAGAAAAATTATCAGGTCTGCATCCTTTGCTATGAGTAACTACAAGGACAGCAGTAGGCATTGTATCATTTATTGGGAATGTACTACTTACTAATGTGCTTTGAAACTGTTGCATTGTTATTTCTGATTAAAAACAATAAAAAATAGCCCTCAGAGCAGGCTAAGCCTGCCATGAAAATAAATAAAAATAAACAAAACAAAAGTTCTGAAACAAGAAAAAAATAAATTAAAAAAATAATTAAAAAACAATAAAAAATAAATTTAAAAAAGAGACAGGCGACAGGCTGCTATGCTTGTCACTTTGCACGAGAAACAAAGGAACAAAGTAGTAAAATGTGGATGCCAAGCTATCGGTGGCTAAATAAATAAATAAAAGATTAAGCTAAATGTTCTTCCCCACAGTGCAGAACAGTTGAAGATTTGAGCTCTTCTGCTCTTAAGAGAAGATATGGAAAAACTTAAAACACATTCACATTATTTAATATTTGAAGATATTGTAAATTCCGATAAAATATGCAATTTGAAAATATGTATTTTTTGTTTTTATAAAAACCATAAAAACTTGTAGTCCCACCCAAATACTCAGACTGTATAAGTAGAATATAGTTTCCTGTTTCAAAAAGTGGCAAAACATGTAATTATTATTTAGTTTTTAAGTGTGAAGAAGACAATCTTTTCTTCTTGAGATACACCCTGGGATATTTATGAATGAGATGACAGGCTACAGAATTAGGTACATGTTCGGATAAAACAAATATTTAAGTTAAAAACTGTTTTATGAAATGACAGAAGTATTAGTGTCCAGTATACTTTCTAATCCTTTGTGGGCACTGAGCATTTCCAGAATAAATCTTTTTTAAAAGCAATTATTACACACATGACACAAGAAGAAACAGTCATAAGGATTATACAGCATACTACTCTACACATGCAGAGTATAAAACCAAGCACATTTAGTTCATGTATATAAGTCAGAAGAGCAGAGTGAATTCTCATGGCAAGAACATGGTGTCAACGGAACAACTACGTTCCTCCATCTGGGTGATGGTTACAGGGGGCTGTTGGATCCATGAAAAGTATTTTACATTCTATGTTTACGTTCCTTGTGCTCATATGTGTGTACAATTGTAAAAAGATTTTTATTTCTTTTTTAAACTTTATTTATGTTATGTCTGGCTTCGCCTGCCCTGGGGGTGAGGCTGGCACAGCATGCGGTGCCAGGAATCAAACTGTGGTCCCTGTGGGTGCCTAAGTCTGCCTAAGCAGGCACTTTAGACTGCTGAGCTATATCGATGGCTCCCATACAAAGTTTTTCAAAGGTGACAATACTGAGGAATGATTTTATAGGTGTTATGGTTAATACACTGCATCAACTTGAGAAGTGTAGAAGTTTAAGTGATGTAACAGTGTCAGGGTCCTCACTTGTGAAGAGCTCATTCTGTGTAAGAGGAGGGCACAGGAAGGTGTGCGCGCTATACCCACTTCCAACGTGGGGCAGCCTGCTTACAGTATAAGGGAAAAAATAGGCTTGCTTTCCCTTCTGCCCTCGGACTTTTGCTCTCTTCTCCCGACTAGGAACCGTTATCCCTGTGCCATGCCTCCTGTCTCGGAGCCAGCTGATTATGGACTGAAACCTTTATGACTTATGAACTAAATAATCCTCTCTTAATTATGGATGTTGGTGGGCCCAGGAGATAGCTCAGTAGACTAAGTGCTTGCCCGGCAAGCACAGAGTCCTGAGTTCAATCCCTAGTACTGAAGAAAAAAAAAATATGGATGTTGAGTATTTTAGCTCAGCAATGAGAGAAAAGTAACTGAGACAACAGGTAATTGTTATTACTAAGTTGTTTAACTTGCACATTTAGGGCTAGTGTACTGCGTGTGTGCATACATTTCATAATACAATGATTTCAAGAAGAGTCTGAATTACCTCTACACCAGTGTGAGAACGACATACTTTTAATTTTTCTCATCTATTCTCAAAGCCTGTCTATCTGTCTGTCTGTCTGTCTGTCTGTCTGTCTGTCTGTCTTTTCTTTTTGCACAGGGTCTGACTGCACAGCTTGAACTTGTAGTGATCCTCCTGTTTTCAGCCTCCCCAACACTGGGACTACCAGCATGCACCACCACGCCAGATTGAGTACCAGGCTCAGCAAGCCCAAGGGCAGAGCCAGTGTGGCCTGTGGAACTGGGAATCAAACCCCGTTCCCTGTGCTTGTCTAAGCACATGCTTAGTCTGCTGAGCTATCTCGCTAGCCCTTCAAAATATTTCTTAAAGACCTACTGGATGCTTGTTGAAATGTCAACCTTCTAGTTGATCCTTACAAATAGCTCTGAACATTTCTCATTTCTACAGAAGAGAAGTGTGGCTTAGATGAGTGAAATCACAGAGACAGTGAACCAAGACTCAGGCCGACACTTGCCTGGCTCAGGAGCCCATGTGGCTATTTCCATCTCGCCACAGTGATTTCCAAAACAGGCAGTCAACAAATGTACAAATAAAGTTACATGTCCATTTTACATTAACCAGATTGTTCTGTTGAAATTTTGATTTCTGTTTTAACCAAAATACCTCAAAACAAAACAATTTGAAATTTCAAGCAATGATTTACTTTGAAAAATTCCGTTAACCTCACATGTGCCAAAGCTTGCTATCATTTAACCACTGATTCTATCGCTTTTATGTTTTCTACATTATAACTGTAGCTCTTCAAGCAAGGGCTTTAGGGCTCAGGCCAATTCTCCCACCTGAACCAAAAGTATATCCTACTCTGGAAGAATGAAAATTCTTAGCAGCAGATTGAGAAGATCCATTCTCAAAACTATTAAGACATGCCATCTCCTTGAAGATGAGATTTAATCAACCAGCATCTGTCTGAAGTGAGCTACTGTTAAGAATATGCTCTTTCTGAATTCCACAAATATTTGGGTGGATGTTTATATATCCAGAACACAATCCACTTCCATGGAATTGAACCAAGATTTTATGCCCTGGGAAATGAAAAGACCTGGACCTAATTCAACAAACGCAAATGTGCACAATAAAACAAGTTTAATGCTCAACTGGTGAATTTCATATGGTGATAGACATAACAATCAATAGTAGGAAGTCATTGTTCTATTTTCACAGAGAAACAAAGAAAAAAGAGAAAGGAAGGTAAGAAGGGAAGAAAAGAAGAAGCCATGGAGAGTTAGGGAGAGAGAGACAGAGGGGGGAAAAGAAAGACAGAAGGAGAGAAAGACAGAGAGAAAGGAAGCCATTGAGGGAAAAGGAGAGGGATGGGGGGAGGGAGAGAGGAGGAAATGGAGAGAAAAGGAGAGAGGGAGAGAGGAAGAGAGGGAGAAGGAGAGGGAGAGGGGAAGAGGGAGAGGGGGAGAGAGGGAGA